>JAEBUP010000147.1:0-24875 GCA_023014405.1 Amanita molliuscula
AAAAACAATTTACAACAGCCCCGGTACTCCAAATGCCAGATGTCACCTGACCATTCATCCTGCAAACCGACACCTCAAATAAAGCAACAGGGGCAGTACTGAAACAAGCTGATGAAGCAGGACTCCTGCACCCTTGTGGCTTCATCTCACACACCCTGACCGCAACAGAACAAAATTATCAGATTTATGACAGGGAGCTACTAGCAATCGTCAAGGGACTTGCGGCATGGCGACACCTCCTTCATGGATCACCTCATACCACTATCGTTCATTGTGATCACAAGAATGTATCCTTTTATCAAACTCCACAATGCCTTACCCCCAGACAAGCCAGATGGTCCTCATTCCTAAGCGAATTCAATCTTGAATAGAGCATGTCCCTGGAACTAAGATGTTTGAAGCAGATGCCCTATCTCGACAACCAGACCACACTGGAATAGATGACACCCCAGAAGAAACCACAGTGTTACCACCCAAACGATTCATCAGGCTTATAGCAGATGACCTAGCAGAGAAGTTGCGCAAAGGCATGATTAAAGACGATTTCGGACAAATATTAGTCAAGGTAATCCAAAATCATTGAGCACCACCAATAAAATCAAAGCTACAAGACTGGACATATGTTGACCACATCATGCATTACCAAGGAAAGACCTATGTACCTGATCAGGATGGACTGCACACGCAACTTATTAAACTCATGCATGAGTCACCTACATCTGGACACCCTGGACAATTTAAAACTCTAGAATTACTCAAACGAAACTACTGGTGGCCCGGAATGAATAAACATACCAAAGAATGGATCGAAGGATGCACGCTCTGCCAGCAAATGAAAGTAAACACTCACCCCAACACCCCTGCCCTACAACCGATCAAGTCTAATGCAACCTGACCCTTCCAACAAGTGACAATCGATTTCATCACAGACCTACCAATCGCTGACGGATTCGACTCAATCATGGTCACGGTGGACCATGGCCTTACAAAGGGGGTAACCTTTTCCCCTTGTCACAAAACAATTGATGTGCTGGGGACCACAGATCTATACATAAACGAAAACTTCAAATGATTCAGTTTACCCGATATCCTCATATCTGACAGAGGACCGCAGTTCGCATCCAAAGTATTCCGAGAAGTAGGAAAAGCGCTGGGAATAAACCATAGAATGAGCACGGCCTACCACCCCCAGACAGATGGCAAGACAGAACGAGTCAATCAAGAACTAGAAGTCTACCTCTGAATGTTCTGCACAAACGAACTGCACAGATGGAAATCGCTATTGCCAATTGCAGAATTTGCTCACAATAACCGACACCATGATACCATCAAAGCATCACTGTTTCAGCTAATGTATGGGATAGACCCCGTCGCTATTCCCACAGCCGCACACCCTATGACAACCCCAGCAGCTGAAAACCAACTACGAATTCTACAAAAAGCCAGAGAAGAAGCACTTGCTGCGCACAAACTCGCTAGACAAATGGTAGCGCTCAGAACAAAAGACAAAAGTGTCAGATTCGAGAAAGGAGACAAAGTCTGGCTCAAAAATCGAAACCTCCGAATACCCTATGAATCAAAAAAGCTAGCACCCAAAAGAGAAGGACCCTTCATAATCGAACAAGTACTAGGACCTGTCACCTATAAACTGAAACTCCCCAAACAATGGCGCATCCACCCCGTGTTTCATACCACATTACTAACTCCATATAAAGAAACAATGGCGCACGGACCAAACTTCATGAAACCACCCCCTGATCTCATCAACGGACAGGAAGAGTTCGAAATAGAGGCAATCATCACACACAGAAAACGAGGAACTGGCTATCAATACCTAGTCAAATGGAAGGGGTATGGATCAAACGAAAACTCATGGGAACCTGAGATAAATCTGAAAAATGCTGCGGACATCCTTAGGACGTATAAAAATTGCCGAAATTTACTGTGAAAGCAATGGTCCACTATCGCAACAAACAGATCCTCAAACAGAACATTAGACCACACCAAAAACATTGCTTCCCCCTACTCCCGATTCTCTCCCAGACAATCTATCCTGAAACTTAGACACCTGATCATCCAACTCCCTAATCGAACCCATCCTCACCAAGGAAGACGTGCAATAGGAACAGCCTTCATTGAGCTACGCAAAATCCTGCTCTATCAAACAAAAGTTACCATCACTATGCCCAGTATATAAGACACAGGTCAGCTCCAGCTCCAAATAGCAACTGACGCCATCACCAGAAACTGCCATGTCTGGGAAGCGCGAAGAGCACTAAACTTATGGATCCATAGACCGAATGAGAGACCTGGAAGCGGTGGGAGTGACCTGCCCACACCACGCTGAGGCACTATTCCCTGACAAAATCAATTTCCCATCTGGAGGACTGCTGAACTTTAACCTACCCCCAAATTACCTATACATTCCACATGGAGGGATACCACCTCCATACCCAAATCCGCCACCACCACCTCACTACCCGCAACTTTGAATGGGAACCTGGATACCCAATGATTACGGGCATCATTCATCATACAAACTACAGAACAAGTACACATCGAATTCCGCCTAGACCGCTACACGAACCATATCTGGTTGAAAGACCTCCCACACAACCTAATACCCCTAGACCAGAAGCATTGGCCAATCAACTCTTACAAAACATCCTCCCTATTGACACAGATGATTCATTCTGGGATATAGAATACTTCGATGAGCCACCTATAAAAGAACAAGATTCCCACTTCCTAGCCTTCCAACCAATGCCACATACACAGAGATGTTCTCAACTCATCACCATTCTCACCCATCTCCTCGTCTTTACCTTCTTCCCCTCTGTCCTCATCAGAGGACTCATCCTTGCCACCCTCCTCACTACCCTCACCCTCGCCTATTCCTTCCCCAAAAAGCTCCCCGAGTTTGATGTCCTCACACCACCCCTCAAGATCTTTGTCGAAACCCGAAACGGTGGTCCACACTGACGATGACTTACATATCCATCCACCCGAACTCGTTGAAGGACCAGAAGTCATCCCCACACCTATCCCCAGATCAAATCCCCTTGTCGCTGCCGCCTCTCTCGAAGCCTCGTACATCACGGCCAATCTCCGAGACCCTCTCCGCCCCACTTGGAGCCTTCGTAGGACTCACCCTCACCACTGACCCCAATGCTATGACCTACGCTGAATGAGACCTCGTGCTCCATGAACTTCACCAATTAAAAGTCACCCTTGACTCCGCACGATG
The DNA here is from genome assembly GCA_023014405.1 of Amanita molliuscula. NCBI lineage: Eukaryota > Fungi > Basidiomycota > Agaricomycetes > Agaricales > Amanitaceae > Amanita > Amanita molliuscula. Next base: position 3,248 of record JAEBUP010000147.1, read on the forward strand.
GCATATAGATACAGCACAAAAGGACGTCGAAAATATCGTCCATTGGTACGAGTCTAGAGCAGACCATGCCTGGACCACTCAAGGTTGGCCTTGAGAAGTTGGTGACTTCTCGCATAGAGGGGGGGTATGTTACAACTTCTTTTCATATGTTTACTTATTACAATAACCTTTCTGTACTTCATTGTCATGCTTTGATACTTGTTTCATCCGCCTGGACTACCCCTCGGTTTACTTCCTTTTATACCTCCTCATTGTTCTCTAGGCAGTATATAAACCTCCGCATGTACCATAGTTCTTTAGTTCCAACTTAATCGAGTATTGTCCTTCACTGAACAATTCTCTCGTCCTCTTTATCATCCGAGCCACCTTTCCGTCGCTGTCCAGCATAGCATCGGAAGAGCTCTCTGTCCATTGTCTGGGATTAGACCAAGACTCTAGTCGTCACTGTTGACTCAATAACGAACCAAGGGCATCAATCCTAACACGTACAATGGTATCCGCCGACAAAGGTTGGTGTCCTTGTGAGGACTGGTTCAATGGAGTAGGCCCAGTCCGCCTCGAAAATGTGTCCTATTTCCGAGAGTGTCACCTGGGCGTGCGGTAGTACATATTTGAATGTGCAATTCATTGTGTTGAGGGATGGTGTAGGATTTTTCCTGTAAAAATATCTTCAATCAAGTTCAGGGCCCTCCACTGACACTTGATCTGTTCGTGTGGCAGTCGAAAATCCGCGCCTGTCAATGATGCCTCTTGGGAAACAAGAGGGTGTGTTGTCTGCAGTGTTGTGGGTCTGCAAGCTATTGAAATGAGAGTGCCTGGCAGTTCACCTCAATGTCCTTGTGCCAAGTTATCAACCCCGATAACAAAGTAGGGGTTGCTTGTACACAGGGTGTGAGAGGACTTTGGTTCAGCCTTGATACACTACTCAAGTCAAATATTTCGGTCGTTCCGTGACTTTTTCTGCAATGCTAGTACACTATGCTCGGGGCGCATCTGTGGTCTCCTGCCTACACTCTCCTGACACACTAGTGTTCTCGTCTAGCACTGTTTTGTAGACAGACCCAATGGGTGTATTGAGGATCTCTCATTTGAGACCCGTTGACAGTAGGTGTGTCATGGTCGATGTTGCCAACGGTTCCGGGATAATCGGATTACTACCATCAAAGAAGATAACTAGGCCTCCAATTATCAGGAGCAACTACAAGCAGCATGCTCGGTGCTGGATAGTACAGAGGGGTAGAGAGTAAAGTCTCTAGATTATGTCAGGACTGCCCTGAACACAACCTAAATGACTCAAGCGGTGGTTAAACCAAAGGCAATTCAATTGCTCAAGTAGCTATGTCCAGTGACAATAGACTATCTAGAGACTTAAGGTCTCCTATGCTAAACTATGGCCCTTATAAAGCCCTTCCCCAGTCTGTGCACAGACAGTGTGCAGCATAAGTCCCTCACAATAAGGCAACTCAGCACAGCAACCATCCTGCGCCCATATGACCATACTTGGGTTCACCTCCTCCATACACGGCTGTGACTTATTGTGTTGTGCATTCAACCGTTCCCATGTTCCCCTGTACCAATATCTTGGTACTCCCAGGTTTTCCCATGTCGCCCCTCAGGCGCCGTTCTGCTCATGTATCCTTCCATGGCATAGGCCCATCATCAGGCCACCTCCTAAGTCGGCACTCGGTCTATCTTTATAGCCAATGCTGACCTAACCACCTTCCATATAAGGGCCGCAATATTTGCATAGGGTTCCCATCCTAGTGGCGTCTCGTCCAGCCCTTGTATCCTAACGTTTGAGTGAAGTAAAATAGATAAAAAGATAAGAAAAATATAGTCCGACTCTCAGAGTCCATCTCCTCCTTTCTTCTATTGACATTTGTTGCTTCTAGGTGCATGTCTTCGTAATCATTATTGTGTCATTACTGTAACAGTTTTGAAAATATGAGGTGTGCTCATAACAATGAGTTGTTTTGCTCGTTCCCTGAGCTTTCCGCAATTACAGTGTATGTTACCCTGGGCACATCTATGGTCTCCTGCCTATGCTGCTCCCAGGTGATCTTGTACTCTCGTCCGTAACTGTTGTGTAGACAGGCCCAATGGGCGTATTGAGGATCTCTCATTTGAGACCTGTTGACAGTAGGGATGTTGGTGTCAATGTTGCCAACAGTTCCGGGATAATCGGATTACTACTGTCAAAGATAGAAACTAGGCCATTGATTGTCAGATGCAACTACGAGCGATGTGCTCGGTGCTGGACAGTACAACGGGGTAGAGAGATAAGTCTCTAGATTATGTCAGGACTGCCCTGAACACAACCTAATGGACTTGAGTGGTGGTTTGTTAGACCAAAGGCAATACTATTGCTCAAGTAGCTATGTCCAGTGACAATAGACTATCTAGAGACTTAAGGTCTCCTATGCTAAACTACGGCCCTTATAAAGCCCTTCCCTGGTCTGTGCACAGACAGCGCGCAGCACAAGTCCCTCACATAAGGCAACTCAGCACAGCAGCCATCCTGCACCCATATGACCATACCTGGTTCATCTCCCATATATGGCTGTGACTTATTGTTGCACATCTTGCCATTCTTGTAAACCTCGGTACCGATCTCTTGGTACTTCAAGGTATTCCCACTTCGCCCTTCAGGCACCATTCCACCCATGTATCCTTCCATGGCATAGGCCCATCATCGGACCACCTCCTAGTTGGCACTTGGTCTATCTCCATAGGCTGATGCTGACCCTAACCACCTTCCATATAAGGGCCGCATATTTGCATAGGGTTCCCATCCTAGTGGCGTCTCGTCTGACCCTTGTATCGTAACGTTTGAAATGAAGTAAATAGATAAAAAGAAAAGAAAAATATAGTCCAACTCTCCAAGTCTGTATCCTCCTGTCTTCTATTGACAGTGTTGTCTCTAGGTTCATGTTTTCATATTCATTATTGTGTCATTACTGTGAAGTTTTTGAAATGAGAGGTGTGCTCATAACACATATACCCTATGGTGGAAAGGGCCCATCTCCAACATATTGTTCTGCCCTCCACAAATTACACACATATAAGGATGACTGACAGATTGTGCATATAAAGCTAGCACTGCAAGTTCTGTCAAAGTTGCTTGGCATCCCAAAGCATTGCATAAGTTCTTTTCCATATGGCTGTATTGTGTTGTCTGCTTTCTACTGTGAGCAAAATCCAAGTCTTTATGCAGAAGCAAGACCCCAGCAGCCTCACAATGTGATTGAAAATGAGTGTTAGAGGTATCAGGAAAAGTAAATTCTGCTTTGGGTCTGCTTTTCCCACCAAAAGCAGAACTGATTATGATGACCTTTTTTATCATCTTTGTGATTTAACACAGCACCAGCTATTTGTGTAGCTTTATACCACCCTTGGCTGTCATTTCAAAAGCCCTTTGCTGGGCTGGAGTCATATCATTTTGCCCAGAGACTCCCCTTAGTACAGCAGCATTATCCCTATTTGCAAGCAGAACTGGTGGTGTAACATGATTTTCTTCCCACCACAGTGTCATCTCAGCATTACCTGCTTTGACTGTATTAAGGTCCTTGTGACATCCACAACCAGCCCAAATAAAAAGCTTGAGAGTCTTCTTTTCAGGATCTGAAAGCCTTTCATATGCCTCTTTTCCCAGTTCAATTATTGCTTTTTCAGTCATTCTAGCTACCCTCTCTTTTTTCTCATCTTCAGAGAGAGCATTCCATTTTCTTTGATCACCATGATCCTGAATCATCTGTTTATATGCATCCAAGAATTTTGGCAGTAAATGTGCATTTGTCCTTTCAACAAGCTCATTTTCTCCAGAGTTGCTGGTACCATTGCCTCTATCTTCCTCTTTCTAATGCAGAAAACATCCTTTTTCTCTTTTGCACAGTGATCTGTAAGCATCCCTGCCAATTTGGAAAATAAATCCACTGTCTGAAGAAGGTGACCATAGTGCTGTCCCATTTGGAGACCTGTTAAATATATCTGTGATTGTCTCCAAAGTTTTTATCCCAGTCCTTCATTGACTGCTCACTTGTGCCATCAAGTGATGGCATAATTCCAAGGAAGCATGTAGCTTGCTTCTCAGTCCCATCAGCACCATTATAATCTTCAGCCTTCAAGTTAACATGCCTAGGGTTGTAGTTGATATTGTGATGGCTGGTTCCATCAGCACTAAATGTCATGGCTGCAATACCAAGATTAAGTAAAAAGTCATTGATTAATTGAATAAAACCAACTCTCTGCTTCAAGCATCTCATATCCTAGCTGGATTTGTGAGGCAATCCAACCCTCCACAAGTACACAAGAAACTGTCCTCCTGCTGACAGATCCAATTGATGTTATGCCTGCAGTTTTGAAGACAGCAGAAATCACTTGACCAATATAATCCTTTGAACATCCAGCTTTTACTAGCAAGCATATAAGATTTATTGTATCCTCTGTATAAGCTCCTTTATGCATAAGGCTGTGTGTGGCCCTCTCCTTCAATGCCTGTTCTCAAGCCTTGGTCATTGCCAGCTGCCTTTGTGCAGCTGCAAGTTTATGATGTCTTTTGAGCCTGTATATCTGCATCTTGCATTTTTTTCAACTCTTTCCTTGTAGTATTAAGCTCTTGAGAACATGATTTAATGCTTCTCATGGAGTGTTCTAGGCACAAAGAAAGATCACTTCTCAAACCAGCATTTTCCTTCTCCCAAATGCATAAGTGATTGAATGGCATGATTTGCACATGATAATGTGTCTTTCTGACCCTTGGAACTCTCCCAGGCAGCTAACTTTAAGACATCAATTTGTTCCTTTAACAATCCCTTTCTTGTCACTGCATTGTCTAGCTCTTTTCTCAACATGAAGCTTCTTATACAGCTCCTGGTTATCCTCAATTTATTTTGCCTCAAGTCCTCTTTCAACCCTACAACTTTTCCTTGCTCAATCTGGAGAGCACTTTTGAGATTAGCTGAGTTACTTTTCTCATTGGCAATATTAAGCTTTTTGCAGAGCTCCTGATATTTCAAATCCATTTCCTCCAAGTCCTCTTTAAGCTTAAGAACATTTCCCTGCTCAATCCGCAGAGCAGCTTCAAGAGCAGCTGATTTACTTTTCTCATCAGCTAGCTTGCTCTCCTGGCATTGAATTGTGTCTAATGCATCATGGTAATTTGTCTCCATGTCTTTCAGAAGCTCTCCCAGTTGATCATGGGTGTGGTTAGATGCAGCTTTTGTCCTGGCATCTGCTAGATTCTGTTGTTTTGCTGCTTTTCCTGCTTTATTAGGTGGTATCCTAGCAACTGTACCTTATTATACTATTAGTTTACTATCATGACATGCAGTAGACATGCTTACAAGGTAATAGATGCACTGGAGATGGTGGTGGGAGGAAGAAAGATGGCCTGACATGCTGAAACCTTGTGGAAAGCCATATCTGTCTCCATGTCCCAACCTCCTGCCCAGATGGGACTTGCTTCACCAACACAGACACTCTCACCTGCATCACCACCCACCCAAAATGGGCTGATGTAGTCTTTTTCAAGGCACCAACCTTCGTTTTCCCCAAGAAGACAGGACAGGACATCCCTCTCTCTGGTACCAACCAAGTGTGAAATCTTTGATGATTGTGTGGGTTCCAGAGCCCGACAATTACTTCAAACCGACATATCCTTCATTGGGACACCACATTGCACTCAACTGTGGACTACAATAAACCCACTCCACAATGCGGAGTTTGCCTGCATTGGGGACACACCTCTCACCAGTGTGTCTCTTGTGTTCCATGGTGCGCTTTCTGTGCTAGCAACCACCCTTGCGCAGCCCATGATGCCACTGCTGCAGAAAATGAATCCCCTCTAGTACTGAAGTGCCTGAACTGCGATGGTGGCCACTCTGCCATCTCTCAATCCTGCCCATTCTATGGGGCCCACTTCACACCTAAACTGCTGGCTGCCTTGGAAGCCCAGTGACTTGACTGTGTCCGCCAACATCAACTCGTTAGATCTTGCCAGTGTGCCAATGCATGCCCTACTCGTCACTTGCCCACTTCTGCAGGAGCCTCCTAAAGACTCCACACTAGTTGTCCATAACATGCATGCAGGGATATAAGATTCTGGACCCCCAGACCCAGCTTTGTCTCCTATGTACAAGATAGTTACATTTACCCTTGTCCTCCCCAGTGAAAGGGGTACACTACACATAGGTCAGCTTGACCAATACATATCCTTTGTTAGTTATGAAGGCTGCCTTCCATTCATCTCCTTCTTTTATTTGAACATTATTGTATCCCCATTGGAGATCTAATTTCGTAAAGTATCAAGTGCTGGATAACTTGGTCATCAGATCAGAGATTAGTGGTAATGGGTATGCATTCTTGATCATCCATTTGTTTAAGTATTGGTAATCCTGACATGGTCAAAGTGCTCCACTTTCCTTTTTTGCGACAAAGAAGAATGGCAAGGCCTGTGGGGATTTGGACGGTCTAATGTATCCTTTGTTCAGCTGTTCAGTGATCCATTCATCAAGGGATGACTGTTCTTTCATTGACAGTGGATAGATCTTGCTAACTTTTGGGGTGAATCTGGTTTTGAGGTTGATTGCATGGTCCCATGTGTGCCTAATTGGAAATCATTCTGAGGGTGCCTTTTCGAAGGTAGATTTCCAATTCTGATATTCATCCAGTAGGACTGTTGGGGTTTCTTTGCACAGCATGTGTTCTAGCACTTGTGATGTTGAGGTTTTAACCCTGATCCAGTACTCTTCAATTTCCTGGTCCAAGTCTTTCTTTATTCATTTTATCAGTTTTTCTGGGGTTGGGTGATTGAACAGGAGGGTCTGTTCTCTCCAGTTTATTGCCAGGTTGTATTTCTCAAGCCAGGGGAGTCCAAGTGTGAGCTTCTGGTCTCCCAGCTTCATGATCAGGAAGTTTGTTTTGATTAGTTGATCTCTGATGTGATATGGGATCTTGACCTTATGCATGATCATTCCATTTAGATTGACTGTTCCATCAGCGTTCTTGACCTGTATTGGTCAGGTTAGCTTTTCTTTGTTCATGGTTTTCATTATAGTTTCATCAATAAAGTTTCCTTCTGCTCCACAGTCAACGAGGGCAGATATTTCAGCAGGTAATTTGGGCAATCAGACAGTTATTGATAGTTGTTGATTATTATTCAATTTTACTATTACAGAGTTGAGTGCTAACTGTCCATAATTGTTCTTGGAGGTTCCAACTGCATTCTGGTTCCTCTGCTTTAAAAACCCTCAGTTTTGAGGTCAGTGAGGAGAGTGTCTTTCCCATGCTGCATTGAGTTGTTCTGCTTTCCTGTAGGCATCTGTGATTGTTTTAAAGTCACTTTGTCCTTTGAGGATTTTGGCAGTGATGGTGGTTGGCAGGCCTCAGACAAAGGCCTGAAGTTGGGCAGTGATTCCAGTTAACCCAGAGGATCCTATGAGCATCCTGAATTTTCAGACATAGATCAGGACAGTGATTTCTCCTCCAACTCATAATTTGGTAAGCTTGTTTAGTGCTCTAACTGCTGTGTTTACATCTCCCAAGTCTTCAAGGAATCGGTTAACAAAGGTGTCATAATTTTCCCATGTAAGCCCATCCTTTTTGTTCAGCAGTCTGTGGATTATTTCTTTCCAGTCATCTAATTCCTTTCCCAGGCACTGGAGGACATATCATATTTTTGTTTTGGGTTGTTTCAGATCTATGTTGTCTGGCTAGTGACAATGCACTAAGTGGTTCAGTGAGTTCCAACTTGTGTTAAGGTCGATGCCCTTGGTTTGTTACAGAGTTGATAATGATGACTAGAGTCTCAGTCTAATCCCAGTCAAATGGACAAGGTATGCCTTGACACTGTACTAGACAGCAATGAAGGTATCTCGAGTGATGTGGAAGATGAGAGTGAGAGGAACATTCAGATGAGAGCAATACTCAACTAAGTTGGAACTGAAGAACTATGATACATGTGTGGGTTTATATACTGCCTGGAGAACAATGAAGATATATAAAAGGAAGTAAAACAAGGGATAAAACAAGGGAGTGAAACAAGTAGCAGAATGTAGCAACAAAGTGAGGAAGAGCCATTTGTAATAGATAAATGTAGGGGAGAGAAATTGTAACACTCCTCAAGGCCTTGCATCCCAAGAGGCTGATGTCACTGCATCCACATATCATGGATCTGTCTTCATTTTCTTGTAAAGGTGGTTCAACCACTCATCCCTCTCCTCAGGCATTAAGTCCAACTTTTCTGACTCCTCATCCTCAACTTCTTCAACTGTGGTCCTGAACTTGACCACCTTCTTTGGGCATACCACACTCACTATCCACTGTCTGCAGTCTTCCTCCAATTCACTGCTGTCCTTAGCAGCCATCACTATCTCCCGCTTTTTTAAGATTTTCTTGGCAAGACACACAGTGTCCTGCTCCCGAGCCTTTTGCTCCTCTTCTGGTTCCTCCATTTCCTTCTGTGGGAAATTAAGCACAGGTACAACCCACCTGCCATGCTCCAGGTCTCTGGAGAATGTCCCATCAGTATTGTCAGGCAGCTCCTGTATTGCTGCCTGGGTCCCTTTCCAGTTGTGCCACCTGCGCTCCATATTTTCGAGGTACTTGTGCCCAAAGTGTCCATCCTCCCATCTGAATAGTTTTTTCTGTCCCTGAGCCTTTGAGTTTCATGGAGGGACAAAGTTTGTCCCATAGATTTGTCATAAATGCCTTGGTGCATTTGGATTCTCTTTGTGAAACTTTTTAACCTTTGCTTGTGCATTGGCGACATTCTTGGCCAGTTCCCAGGTAGATTCTTCTATAGGATAGTTTTTCCATTTAATGAGGTATTCCAACCTCCCCCCTCCATGTCCACTGACATGACTGTCCATGATTTCTTCCACCTCATACTCATCCTCTTGAGATTCTTCCACCATTTGCACATCCCTGCACACCACTGCTTTGGCCTGTTGTTTAGGAAACACTGGTTCCTTGTATGGCTTCAATAGGACTTCATTGAAGACATTGTACACTCTCCATGATGCTGGGATTTTCAATTTATATGATGACTCCCTGACATTGGCAATGACTTCTAATGGACTGACAAACTTGCCATCAAGCTTGTTTGTTGCCCTGATGACTGGCAAGTTCGCTGTGCTGAGGTAAACCTTGTCTCCAGGTTTATACTCATGTGCCTCTTGGCAATGCATGTTGTAGTGCTCTTTCATGATCTGAGCTGCTTTCTCCAAGGCCTTTTTTGCCTTTGCATGCACATCCTTGAGTTCCTTCACTAGCTGTTCCACTGCCACTGCTTTGGGTGTGTAAGTAGGATCCAACCCCTTGTTGGGGTGTTGTCCATAATTCATAAAAAATGGGGTGAATCCCATTGCTGAATGAACCCGATTGTTGTGGCAGAATTGCACCACTGATAACCAATCACTCCAGTTGTCCTGTCTGTTGTTCACAAATATGGTCAGGAATTCCTTGACTTCCTGATTCACCCATTCTGTCTGTCCATCTGTTTGGGGATGGTAGGCTGTTGATCTATTAGCCTTGATTCCCAGCATCCCATAGAGATTGTCCATAAATTTTGAGGCAAACTGAGGCCCCTGATCACTGATTACTTTCCTCAGGAGTCCATGCTCCCAGAACATGTTATCTCAAAATTAAACCACTGTCCCTTGTGAGGTGATTGCTGCTGTTGTGGGTAAGAAGTACGACCTCTTGGTGAACCTATCCACAATTACCAGAATCATATCATTGCCTTTTGATTCTGGCAATGGTCCTATAAAGTCAACAGAAATTATCTCCCATGGTTCAGAGGGAACCTCATTTGGTTGTAGTGGTGCCACACACATTATCCTGTCTGGCTTTGCTTTCTGGCAGGTTTCACAACCTGGAATATAGTGCTCAATGTCCTTGTGCATGTTTGGCCACCAGACATTCCATGTTAAAGATTCCAACATCTTTGTGACCCCTGAATGTCCCCAAGAATGGTGGATTGCAATTATGTCTTCTTGTAATGCCATGGCTGCCAGTATGTAAACTCTCTGTCCTTGTGCATGTTTGGCCACCAGACATTCCATGTTAAAGATTCCAACATCTTTGTGACCCCTGAATGTCCCCAAGAATGGTGGATTGCAATTATGTCTTCTTGTAATGCCATGGCTGCCAGTATGTAAACTCTCTGTCCTTGTGCATGTTTGGCCACCAGACATTCCATGTTAAAGATTCCAACATCTTTGTGACCCCTGAATGTCCCCAAGAATGGTGGATTGCAATTATGTCTTCTTGTAATGCCATGGCTGCCAGTATGTAAACTCTCCCCTTCCAGGTGACGAGTCCCTTTTCTATTTTGTAATCTCCCCCTGCTTTTTCTGATCCTTTGACCACCTGGGTCTCCCACTGCCACTTGGGCACTTCCTTGATGTCTTTTATGATGTTGTTTATTGCCCAATCATCATCAAACACTCACACAAAGGGTGTTCTTTCAGCAGAACCACCCCTTCGTTATTGTTCTCCCCTCTCTCATGTCCTGCTCTTTGTGACAACAAGTCTGCCTTGGTGTTGGACTTGCCACTCCTATGTTTGATTACAAAGTTGTAATCCTGCAAGTCCATTACCCATCTTGCCTGCCTCCGATTTAAGTTCTGTGCCTTCCTGAAGTAGGTTAGGTTAGGTTTTGATGATCCATTAAAACCTCAACTGTTTGCTTAGCCCCTTTGAGATAGTGGGACCATTCATAAAAGGTGTGCATAACCATGAGCATTTCCTTATCATAGATCTCATAGTTCCTTTCAGCATTGTTTAGCAATTTGGAAATGAAGGCCACTGGCTTCCATTCATTGTTCTCTCCTTGTTGCAATAAGATTCCTCTGATGGAAAAGTCAGAGGCATCCACCTTGACTCAAAACTGCCTGTCCTTGTTAGGAATCCACAACACCACCTCCTCTGCGATAGTTTTCTTTAGCTTTTCAAAAGCTACCTCCTGCAACTCAGCCCATCTCCATTCTTCCTTCCCAGTCAACTGGGTCAAGGGTTTCACTGCCTTGGTGAAGTCTTTTACAAAGTGTTGGTAAAAGTTCAGAACTGTATGTTCCTCCTGTGTTTTTGAGAACACCAATATGTCATCCATGTATATGACAACCCATCCTTCTGCAATTTCTACTCTAAAGATATCATTCATCATCATTTGAAAGGTGGCCAGTGAGTTTGTTAAACCAAAGAACATAACTAGAGGCTCAAAGAGTCCTCTATTAGTTCGGAAAGCTGCCTTCCATTCGTCTCCTTCCTTGATGCGCACATTGTTGTATCCCCAATGAATGTCCATCTTGGAAAAGACCTTTGCCTGTGATAACTTGTCCACTAATTCCCCTATGAGCGGGAGTGGGTAACAATTCTTCACCATCATCTTGTTCAACTTCCAGTAGTCCTGCACCAGTCTTAACTTTCTGTCTTTCTTCTCTACAAAGAAGAATGGCAATGCCATTGGTGATTTACTGTCAGGACTGCCCTGAACACAACCTAATGGACTCAAGAGTGGTGGCTTGCTAGGCCAAAGACAAATGCTATTGCTCAAGTAGCTATGTCCAGTGACAATAGACTATCTAGAGACTTAAGAGTCTCCTACACTAAACTATGGCCCTTATATACCACTCTCCTGGTCTGTGCGCAGACAGCGCACAGCACAAGTCCCTCACAATAAGAGACTCAGCGCAGCAGCTAACTCTGCACCCATTAAACCTTCTATGGAGATTCTCCTCCCACACCCAACTCCCGGGTTGTCTGCATGCGGCCGATTCCCATGCATGCTGTACCATTGACTCGGTTCTCTTTGGCATTCCCATGTCACCCCTCAGGCGCTGTGCCACTCATGATTCCTTTCATGGCATAGGCCCATCATTGGGCCGCATCCTAGTTGGCACTCAGTGTTCCTGTTAACTGATGCTGACATAACCTCCTTCCTAATAGGGACCACAGTTCACGTAGGCCATCCTCCTAGAGTCCCATCAAGTAGCTCTTGTCTTTAGACATTTGAGCGAGATAAAATAGATAAAAAGAAGAGAAAAATATGTCTGTGCTCCCTAAGCTCATATCTTCATATATGTCATTAGCATCATTACTGTAAAGTTTGAAATGAGAGGTGTGCTCATAACATCACCCCCCCCTCAAGGCCTCGCATCCTGAGAGGCTGACGTGGCGGAGTTGACATATCTTGGATCCTCCTTCATTTGTCTGTAAAACGTGGCCAAGTGTGCTTGTTGTTCATCGGGCAACAGCCCAGCTTGTTCTGAGTTGACGTCCTCGATGTCTTCGACAGTGGTCTTGTGTTTGACCATTTGTTTCTTTTGGCATGTGGTGCCTTCAATCCTCCTCTGTCGGTCGTCTTCAGACTCACTGCTTTCCTTAGCAGCCACTGCCATCCCCTTTTTTAAGATTTTCTTGGCAAGTACTGCCATATCTTTCTCTTGAGCCCTTCGTTCCTCCTCTGGCTCCTCCTGCTCCATTGTCTGTGGGAAATTAAGCACGGGTTTAAAACCGCCCGCCATGCTCCAGGTCTCTGGAGAATGTCCCATCAGTGTCATCTGGCAACTCTAGTATTGCTGCTCAATCGCCCTTCCAGTTTTGCCATCTACGTTCCATATTTTCCAGACACCCAGGTCCAAAGCGACCATCCTCCCATCCAAAAAGCCTTTGCCAATCCTTCCAATGTGTTCCCCCGACTTTGTTTACACCTTGGTGCACTAGGAGTGCGTTGGGGTTGCATTTTGACGTATTGGATGTACCTTTTCCCATCCCAAAGGTTTCTGACAAGTTTTGGTGCGTCCGGATTTTCTCTGTGGAATTTTTTGACTTTTGCTGGTGCGTTGACAATGTTTTTACTGGTTCCCAAGTAGATTCCTCCACCGGGTAGTTCCTCCATTTAACAAGGTACTCCAGCCTTGCTCCTCCTTTGCCACTTATTCGACTTTCCGGGATTTCTTCAACTTTGTATTCGCCCTCCTGGGACTCTTCAACCATTTGCACGTCCTTGCATGCCGCCGCCTTTGTCTGTTGTTTAGGGAACATCGGTTCCCGGTATGGCTTTAATAAGACTTCATTGAAGACATTATATACTTTCCAAGAGGCGGGAATCCTTAGTTTATAGGAGGATTCGCCTACTTTAGCAAGTACTTCCAATGGACCAACAAACTTTCCATCCAGTTTTTTGGTTGCCCGGATAACTGGAAGGTTTTCAGTACTGAGATAGACTTTATCACCGGGCTTGTATTCAACTGCTTGTTGTCGATGCATGTCATAGCACTGTTTCATGACCTGCACTGCCTTCTCTAGAGCCTTTTTTGCTTTTTCATGCACCTCCTCCAGTTCTTTAGCCAATTGTTCAATGGCGACTACTTTGGCGCATAAGTCAGATCTAATCCTTTATTTGGATGTCATCCATAATTCATAAAGAACAGGGTGAAGCCCATTGCAGAATGAACTCTGTCATTGTGACAGAACTGGGCTACTGATAACCAGTCTGACCAATTGTCTTGTCGATTATTGACAAAGATTGTAAGGAACTCCTTCAGTTCCTGGTTAACCTGCTCCATTTGTCTGTCTGTTTGAGGGTGATAAGCCATCGATCAATTGGCTTTGATTCCCAGTATTCCATACAGATTGTTCATGAACTTTGAGGTGAACTGAGGGCCTCTATCGCTAATTACTTTCCTGGGAAGTCCATGTTCCCTAAATATGTTGTCCCAGAATAGCACAGCTGTTCCTTGTGACATTATTTCCGAAGTAGTTGGTATAAAATATGATTTCTTTGTGAACCTATCCACAATGACCAGAATCATATTGTTGCCTTTGGATTCCGGTAAAGGTCCGACGAAGTCAACTGAGATGATTTCCCATGGTTCAGAGGGAACCTTGTTGGGTCGTAAAGGTGCTGCCCTTGCAGTCCTGTCTGGCTTTGCCTTTTGACACACTTCGCAGCCAGGGATGTAGTGTTCAATGTCCTTTCGCATGTTAGGCCACCAAAAGTTGCGAGTGAGCAATTCCAGTGTTTTGGCAATGCCCAAATGTCCCCAAGAATGGTGTATGGCGATGATGTCTTCTCGAAGCGCCATTACTGCTGGTACGTATACTCGTCCCTGCCAAGTGACTAGTCCTTTGTCGAGCTTGTATTCTCCTTTCGCAATCCCTAATCCTTTTACTACTTGTGTTTCCCATTGCTGACAGGGTATGTCCCATTGTCCTTAAGAATGTCCTCCAGTGCTCTGTCATCATCAAATACCCGCATAAAAAGATGTTCTTTAAGTAGAATGACCCCTTCATTGTCATTTTCCCCTTTATCGTGTCCCGTTCGTCTTGACAACAGATCTGCCTTGGTATTAGACTTGCCACTTCTGTGTTTAATGACGAAGTTGTAATCTTGTAAGTCTGTTACCCATCTTGCTTGCTGCCAGTTGAGATTTTGCACTTTCGAAAATACATCAAGTTTTGATGATCTGTCAAAACTTCGATTGTTTGCTTTGCTCCTTTGAGGTAATGTGCCCATTCGTAAAAGGCATGCATTACCATGAGCATTTCTTTATTGTATATTTCGTAATTTCATTCAGCATCGTTTAGTGATTTTGAGATAAAGGCCATGGGTTTCCACAATCCATCTTCCCTTTGCTGTGACAATATCCTTCCAATGGCAAAGTCTGAAGCATCTACTTCCACTTGGAACTGTCCTTCTTCATTTGGGATTCTTAGCACTACTTCTTCAGCGATAGTTTTCTTGAGCCTGTCAAAGGCATTATCCTGCAGCCGTGTCCATAGCCATTCCTCCTTTCCAGTGAGTCGTGTCAATGGCTTTGCTAGCTTTGCAAAGTCCCATATGAATTGTTGGTAGAAATTGATGAAGCCCAGGAACTGCTGGACTTCTTTCTTGCATTTTGGCTTAGGCCAATCAGATACTGCTTTGACCTTTGCTGGGTCCATTCGCACTGTATCCTTCCCTATAATTACTCCCAGAAAGTCTATTTCGTTTCTATCAAAGAAACACTTTCAGGTTTAAGTGACAGCTTATGTGCTTCTAACTTCTCCAAAATATGGTTGACATGCCTAGTGTGCTCTTCTTGGTTTCTTGAGAATACCAAGATATCGTCCATGTAAATTACCACCCATCCTTCTGCGATTTCAACTCGAAATATGTCGTTCATCATTGTTTGGAAAGTCGCAGGTGAATTAGTTAGACCTGAAGAACATTACGAGCAGTTCAAACAGCCCCCTATTGGTCCTGAAAGCAGCTTTCCATTCGTCTCCTTCCTTAATGTGTACATTGTTGTATCCCCAACATATATCCATTTTTGAGAAGACTTTTGCTTGTGACAATTGATCGACCAATTCACCTATTAACAGAAGAGGATAATGGTTTTTGACTGTCATCTCATTTAGTTTCCTGTAATCTTGTACAGGTCGGAGTTTTCCATCTTTTTTCTTTATGAAGAAGGGAGAAGCCATGGGTGATTTACTGGGTTGGATTCAGTCTGGAATCCAAGTTTTCTTTCAAGAACTCATCTAGTTGTTGTTGTTTGTCCCGGTTAAGAGGGTAGATGTTGCAATCTACTGGAGTAGAGCCAGGAATTAGTTCTATAGCATGGTCCCACCTTTGTCATGGAGGTAACTCATCAAAGGTTTCTTTTTTGAAAACCTTTCAATGTTTAAGGTAATGATGAGGAACTGCTTCTTCTAGTGTCTGTTTCTTTTCCTTTCCGGCCTGTTCTGCAGCTATTTTTGTAGCAGTTGAGGCAAAAGCTCATATGCGGAATTCGGGTTCTCCAATGTGGACAGCTAACAGGCAATCTCCTTCATGTAAACAATAGGATACATCTATTCATCCTCTGGTTCTTGGACTGATGACGGTTTCCAGCAGGTTCCAGGACATTGGTTGAACTCAAGGGACTTCTTTTTCCAGTTGATGGTTGGGGTTGTGATGTTCCAACCAGTCATGTCCCAAGAATAAATCCGTTTTGCTGAGCCTGGTGACTGCACAATCCATAATTTCCTCATGTGAGCCTATTCGTAATTTGAATTGAACGAAGTATTCCACACTGCCTGATCCATTTCGTGTTCCATCGGCATTGTACACAGGTATAGGTTGCAGTAATTTTTTCTTGTTCATCTGGTGTTTTTCGACAAACTCCTCACTTATACATGAGGCAGTACATCCAGAATCTAATAACATTGTTATGTTGGGTGGATTGAAAGGTATCCATAGTGGTGAGCATTCCTTTCAGATCCAGCTCCTGTTTTCCTATTCCTTGTACCACTTTTTCTCTTAAGTGGACTAGGTTCCAGAGAGCATCTGTTTCAGCCATTGCGTTTAACTGCTGAACTAAGTCCTTATTTACTTTGTTGATTCGCTTATCGTCTGCCCATTGTCATAGACATTCAATGGCCGGTTTGCTCATTTGTTGCCAAATACGCCTCAGTACCCATTGAGGCATCCATGTTTTCAGTCATTTTTCCAGTTTTACGCTCATTTCTAAGTTTCTTATGTGATGTACGTTCCCTCTGCATTCATAGAGTAAATCATGCATGTTAATTTGGGGAATCCTCTGGTACTAATACATCACTAAGAGAACTAGAACTAGAAGCCAGTGAAACAGAGTGTTTGTTTACTGGCTTTCTTCCAAAATCCGAGACCTCCTCAATTTTGGCACATCCTTCTGGGGTTGTTTCCCCTGCATCTATTGCTCATACTACTCATTTTTCCTTTTCTCCTTGAGTGATCCTTTTCTTTCCCAACACCTTTCCATTGGGTGTCCCCTCCTTCGCAATTAGCACATTCTGGTATGGGCTTTCTTCCTCATGGTTGTGGGCACTTTCAACTATAATGTCCTTCTTTCTCACAGTTGTAACACCATGGTTTGATGTCTCATTTTTTGTCAACATCCATGGCATTTGGGTCCCAGCTACTTGACACGAATGGAGCGGGTGCTTTGTATTGGTACTGCAGTCATCTGCTAGTACTCAGGGTTTGTTCCGCATATTCCTGTCGAGACTTTGGAAAACCATAGGTCTTGTTTGCTTTCCTATATGCTCATGCGAGCGCCGTGACTCTTGCCTGGATTTGTTGAAGGGTGGCATTATCAGCTAGTCCTCCATACTGGATTAAATCTCTTCCAAGGGCTGGATTAAGGTTGTTTTGGAACTGGGAGATCAAGGCTTGATCATTCCAGTCAGTTAACGAAGTAAGGGAGTTGAATTAATGATGTAATCTTCAACTATCATTGTCCCTTGTCATAGTTTGAGCAATGCCTCGATTGCTTTCTCCTTAGTTTCTGTTGACATGAAAAAGTCATGCATTTGATTTTTGAAGTCTGCCCAGTCTGTGAACGGGAACTGGTTTGTCAATGGCCTTTGTACCCATGCCCAATTGTCATCCATAGACTCTCCTTCATTTAACTGTGTCCAGCTGAGGTTAGGGCTCCAACTGTTGTTGGTCGATTTTATCCTGGTACTCTTGCAGTGCTTCCTGGAATGCTTTGAGTTTGACACCACTCCAGTCCACCGCTCAATCGCCCTTTCCTCCTCTTTCATTTGGGTAGAGACAGATAGAGACCCTTCTTTTTTTCATCAGGCTCTCTTGCCAACATGAAGTAGGTCTCCATTTGGTGCAACCATCCATTGACAGTCCTAGGGTCTCCCTGATAATAATTGGGCATTTCGTCCTTTGTAAGAGGTCCTGGTTCTGGTCGACTACTTCGCTGGTACTCATTTATGATAGCCATAAGAGCTTGTCCTGCACTAGTAATGGCTCGTTGATGCTCTTCCACTTGACGAAAGATTTCATCCTCCCTTGCTGCTACTGCTGCAGCTGGTTGCGTGGTAGGGAGTGATTCCAGTGTCTCGTATCCATCCAGTATGCCCTCCACCCAAGTAAAGCTTGGTAGGTGTGGGTAACCATGTCGACTGTCAACCTGAATGGTCCCGCCCCGATTTTGTAATGTCCCATGCCTTCTCGGTTTAGGCATTCTATGGAACCATCCTCTGCAATTGCTGTTGTATTTTTCAACATGCAGCATAGTTTTGTCCGCATATGATCTCCTAATAATAGTGGTGACATTTTCCTCTTGAAGGTTCTTGTCCCAATTACAAATTTCTCGTAACTGTGGGTAAGCCGGCCACATGAATTTGTCCCAGAATTCCTTTTTAATGAGAACCAGATAGCAGTACCCCAGGATGTCTGGGTTGAACCCACTATTAGCCCAGGACATTTTTGGATATGGGTAAGGTAACCAGGATTCTTTTTCAACGATCCTTCTCCATTCCTCAATCTGCCTTTGTTTGTGAGCATTATTTGCTCCTTGAGGGTAGTCTTCGTTCGACAGCCAGTCTGCAGCTGTAGCGACTCCCCCATTCCAGTGTGCTGTATCACCTCCTTGTGTGATAACTTGCTTTATTTTCCTTTCCGGCTTGTGCTGCTGCTGCGTATGACTGCGCTGGTTGCACAACCGGTTTGGGTTGAATTACTGCTGGGTATGTTTGTCCAGCTGCCTGGTTTACTGCCTCCTGTATGGTGTTACAACTTCCTTTTCATACGATTACTGTTAGGATCGATGCCCTTGGTTCGTTATCAAGTCAACGGCGACGACTAGAGTCTCGGTCTAATCTCAGTCACTGGACGAGAACGCTGTTCGACGTTGTGCTAGGCAGCGACGAAGGTAGCTTGAGCGATAGAGAGGACAGAGCGAGAGGTTGTTCAGTAAAGGACAATACTCGATTAAGTTGGAACTGAAGTACTACGGTACATGCGGGGGGTTTTATATACTGTCTAGAGAACAATGAAGAAGTATAAAAGGAAGTGAAACGGGGGGCGGTCCAGGTGGGTGAAACAAGTATCAGCGTGTAGCGACGAAGTGAAGAAAAGCTATTGTGACAGGTAAGCGAAAGAGAAAGAAATCGTAACATTACCCCCTCCCTATGCGAGAAGTCACCGACTTCTTAAGGCCATCCTTGAGTTGTCCAGGCATGGTCCGCTCTCGATTCGTACCAGTGGACGATGTTTTCGACGTCCTTTTGCGCTGTATCTACATGCCATCGTACGGAGTCGAGGGTGACTTTTAGCTGTCGAAGTTCACAGAGCGCAAGGTCTCGCTCGGCGTAGGTCATGGCATTGGGGTCGGTGGTGAGGGTGAGTCCTACGAGGGCTCCAAGCGGGGTGGAGAGATCTCGGAGATTGGCGGTGATGTACGAGGCCTCTAGAGAGGCGGCGGCGACGAGGGGGTTCGATCTGGGGATGGGTGCAGGGATGACTTCTTCTGCAATAAGTGGTTCTTCGACGAGCTCAGGTGGGTGAATGTGTAGGTCATCGTCGGCATGGATCGTCGTTTCAGTTTCGACGAGGATTTCGAGGGGTGGTGTGAAGACGTCGAACTCGGGGAGTTTTTCTGGAGAGGAATAGGCGAGGGCGAGGGTCGTGAGGAGGGTGGCGAGAACAAGTCCTCCGATGAGGACAGAGGGGAAGAGAGTGGAGACGAGGGCGACGAGGATGGCGATGAGTGAGAACATATTCGGTGTTTGTAACGTTGGTTGGAAGGCTAGGAAGTGGGAATCTCGTCCTTTTATAGGTTGACTTCATCAAAGTATTCCACGTCCCAAAATGAGTTGTCTGCGTCAATAGAGAGGATATTTCGTAAGAGTTGATCGGCCAATGCTTCTGGTCTGGGAGTGTTAGGTCGTGTGGGAGGTTCTTCAGCCAAATATGGTTCGTGTAGTGGTCTAGGCGGAATTCGATGCGTAATCGTTCCGTGATCGGTGTGATGAATAATGCCTGTGATCATTGGGTATCCAGGTTCCCATTCAAAGCTGCGGTAGTGGGGGCGGCGGCGGTGGGTTCGGATATGGAGGTGGTATCCCTCCGTGTGGGATGTATAGGTAATGCGGGGGTAAGTTAAAGTTCAGCGGCCCGCTGGATGGGAAGTTGATTTTGTCTGGGAATAGGGCCTCTGTTCGGCATAGGCAGGTCACTCCCCCGCTTCCAGGTCTCTTGTTCGATCAATGATCCATGAGGCCAGTGCTCTTCGTGCTTGTCTGACGTGGTGATCTCTGCTGAGGTCGTTGGTTGGTGTCTGGGAGTTGGGGCTGATCTGTGTCTTATATACTGGGTATAGTGACGGTACTTTTGTTCGGTAGAGCAGGATTTTGCGTATTTCAATGAAGGCTGTTCCTATTGCACGTCGTCCTTGGTGAGGATGGGTTCGATTAGGGAGTTGGATGATTAGGTGTCTAAGTTTTGGGATAGATTGTCTGGGAGAGAATCGGGAGTAGGGGGAAGCGATGTTTTTGGTATGTCTAATATTCTGTTTGAGGATCTGTTTGTTGCGATACTGGACCATGGTTTTCATAGCAGGTCTCGGCGGTTCTTATATGCTCTAAGGATGTCCGCAGCGTTTTTCAGATTTGTTTCAGGTTCCCATGAGTTTTCGTTCGGTCCATACCCTTTCCATTTGACTAGATATTGATAGCCAGTTCCTCGTTTTCTGTGTGTGATGATTGCTTCTATTTCAAACTCTTCTTGTCCGTTGATGAGATCAGGGGGTGGTTTCATGAAATTTGGTCCATGTGCCGTTGTTTCCTTATATGGGGTTAACAATGTAGTATGAAACACAGGATGGATGCGCCATTGTTTGGGGAGTTTCAGTTTGTAGGTGACAGGTCCTAGCACTTGTTCAATTGTGAAGGGTCCTTCTCTTTTGGGCGCTAGCTTCCTTGATTCATAGGGTATTCGGAGGTTTCGATTTTCGAGCCAGACTTTGTCTCCTTTCTCAAACCTGATACTTTTGTCTTTTGTTCTGAGCGCTACCATTTGTCTAGCGAGTTCGTGTGCAGCAAGTGCTTCTTCTCTAGCTTTTTGTAGCATTCGTAGTCGGTTCTCAGCTGCTGGGGTTGTCATGGGGAATGCAGCTGTGGGAATAGCGACAGGGTCTGTTCCGTACATTAGCTGAAACGGTGATGCTTTGATGGTATCATGGTGTCGGTTATTGTGAGCAAATTCCGCAATTGGCAGTAGTGATTTCCATCTGTGCGGTTTGTGCAGAACATTCGGAGGTAGACTTCTAGTTCTTGATTGACTCGTTCTGTCTCGCCATCTGTCTGGGGGTGGTAGGCTGTGCTCATTCTATGGTTTATTCCCAGCGCTTTTCCTATTTCTCGGAATACTTTAGATGCGAACTGTGGTCCTCTGTCAGATATGAGGATATCCGGTAAACCGAATCGTTTGAAGTTTTCGTTTATGTATAGATCCGCGGTTCCTAGTGCGTCGATCGTTTTGTGACAAGGGGAAAAGGTTACCCCCTTTGTAAGTCCTTGGTCCACCGTGACCATGATTGAGTCGAAGCCGTCGGCAATTGGTAGGTCTGTGATGAAGTCAATTGTAACTTGTTGGAAGGGTCGGGTGGCTTTAGATTTGATCGGTTGTAGGGCAGGGTGTTGGGTGAGTGTTTACTTTCATTTGCTGGCAGAGCGCGCATCCTTCGATCCATTCTCTGGTGTGTTTGTTCATTCCGGGCCACCAGTAGTTTCGTTTGAGTAATTCTAGAGTTTTAAATCGTCCGGGGTGCCCAGATGTAGGTGATTCATGTGTTAGTTTAATGAGTTGAGCGCGCAATCCATCTTG
>JAEBUP010000148.1:0-23387 GCA_023014405.1 Amanita molliuscula
GGCAGCAGTGGGCTAAGGGCATGGGAAAGGCAGCAGGCAGTGACAGGCAAGTGGTAGTGGCAGGCAGCAGGCAGCAGTGGGCTAGTGGGCAAGGGTGAGCAGCAGTTGCAGTGGTAAATTGAGTTACAACCATGGAAAAAAACCACTGTGGCAGTGGCAGTAGCAGTAAAATTTCCTTTTTGGGAAGTCGGTTCGGGCAGTTCGGTTCGGGTTCGGGTGCTCTGGCAATTGCCCGAACCAGAACCAGAACCAACTGGCATTTGGCCGAACCGAACCTGAACTGAACCCAACCATTGGTTCAGTTCGCCCGTTTGGGTTTGAACTGAGGTTCAGAACCGAACTTCGGGATCCCTAGTCCAATCGCCCAAATTACCCTGAAATATCTGCCCTCATTGATTGTGGAGCAGAAGGAAACTTTATCAACAAAACTATAATGAAAACTATGAACAAAGAAGCATTAACCTGACCAATATGAGTTAAGAACACTGATGGAACAGTGAATCTAAATGGGATGATCATGCATAAAGTCAGAATCCCATACTACATTGGAAATCAGTGAATTGAAACAAACTTCCTGATCACTAAACTGGGGGACCAGAAGCTCATACTTGGACTCCCCTGGTTAGAAAAACACAACCCAGCAATAAATTGGAAAGAACAGACCCTGCTGTTTGATCACCCAGTCCCAGAAAGACCAATAAGACAAATAGGGAAAAACTTGGACCAGGAGATTGACAAGTACTGGATCAGGATTAAAACTTCAACTTCACAAGTGCTGGAACATACACTACGCAAAGAGACCTTGACAACACTACCAGAGGAATATCAGAATGGAAATCTACCTTCGAAAAGACACCTTCAGAATGATTCCCAATTAGGCATACATGGGACCATGCAATTGATCTCAAAACTGGATTTACCCCTAAAGTCAATCTATCCACTATCAATAAAAGAACAATCATCCCTTGATGAATGAATGAATCACTGAACAGCTGGCTAAAGGATATATTAGACCATCCAAATCCCCACAGGCCTTGCCATTCTTCTTCATTGCAAAAAAGGAAAGTGGAGTGCTCCAACCATGCCAAGACTACTGATACCTAAATGAATGGACAATAAAAAATGTGTACCCATTACCACTGATCTCCGACCTGATGACCAAACTATCTGGTGCTCAATATTTTACAAAACTAGATCTCTGATGGGGATACAATAACATCCAAATAAAGGAGGGAGATGAATGGAAGGCAGCCTTCATAACTAACAAAGGATTGTATGAACCAACTGTCATGTTCTTTGGTCTATGAAATTCCCCATCCACCTTCCAGACAATGATGAACGAGTACTTCCAAGACATGATCAATGAAGGATGGTTGATCATCTACATGGAGATATTCTAATATGTGGAACAACAACCACAGATTTAGAAACCTGGACAAAATGCGTCCTAAAATGGCTAAGAGAGAACGACTTATTTCTCAAACTCGAAAAATGCAAGTTTTGTGCTCAGGAAATCGAATTCCTTGGAATGATAATTAGACCTGGGGAGATAACAATGGACCCAATCAAACTGGCAGGAATAGCAGACTGCCCAATGCTGACAATGGTCAAACAAGTATGATCCTTCTTAGGATTTGGAAACTTCTACTGATGACTCATTGGAAATTTTGCAACTCTTGCTCGACCACTTATTGATCTCACAAAGAAGAACAAAGCATTCCTCTGGACACCAGAATGACAGATGGCATTTGATGATCTGAAACACCGATTTACAACTGCCCCAGTACTTTGAATGCCAGATATCACCCAACTGTTCATCCTGCAAACCGATGCCTCAAACAAAGCAACAGGAGCAGTATTGAAACAAGCCAATGAAGCAGGACTCCTACACCCTTGTGGCTTCATCTCGCATGCCCTAATGATGGCAAGAACAGAACTATCAGATTTACGACAGAGAGTTACTAGCAATCGTCAAAGGACTTGCAGCATGGCAACACTTCCTTCATGGATCACCCCATATCACCATTGTTCATTGCAATCACAAGAACCTATCCTTTTATCGAACTCCACAGTGCCTTACCCCCAGACAAGCAAGATGGTCTTCCTTCTTAAGCGAATTTGATCTTCAAATAGAACACATCCCAGGAACCAAAATGTTTGAAGCAGATGCCCTATCTCGATGACCAGACCACATTGGGACCAATGATACCCCAGAAGAAACCACTGTGTTACCACCTGAACAATTCATCAGACTCATAGCTGATGACCTAGCAGAGAAGTTGTGCAAAGGCATGACCAGATACCTTGTGATCACTAAAAAGTGCTGGTAGTAAAGACACTTTGGACAAATATTAGTTGAAGTAATCCAGAATCATCATGCACCACTGATAAAATTAAAGCTCCAAGATTGGAAGTACTCCAACCACATTGTACACTATCAAGGGAAAGTATATGTCCCAGATCAAGATGGATTACGCACCCAGCTCATCAAACTCACACATGAATCACCCACATCTGGACACCCAGGATGATTCAAAACCCTAGAACTACTTAAACGAAACTACTGGTGGCCTGGAATGAACAAACACACTCAAGAATGGATCGAAGGGTGTGTGCTCTGCCAGCAAATGAAAGTTAACACCCACCCTAACACCCCCACCCCTACACCTGATCAAATCTAATGTGACCCAACCCTTCCAGCAGGCTATGATCAATTTCATTACCAATCTACCAGTTGCTGATGGCTTCAACTCAATCATGGTCATGTGGACCTGGCCTTACAAAGGTGGTAACCTTTTCCCCTTGCAACAAAATGATCGACACACTAGAAACCACAAATGCATACATAGATGAAAACTTAAACAATTTGGTCTACCTGATGTCCTCATATCCGACAGAGGACTGCAGTTTGCATCAAAAGTATTTCAAGAAATAGGAAGGCATTGGGGATCAACCATAGAATGAGCACAGCCTATCACCCTCAGACAGATGGCAAAACAGAACAAGTCAATCAGGAACTAGAAGTCTACCTCTGAATGTTCTGCACAAATGAACCACATAAATGGAAATTGCTACTGCCAATTGCAGAATTTGCTCACAATAACTGGCACCATGATACCATCAAAGCATCACTGTTTCAACTAATGTATGGAACAAACCCTGTCGCAATTCCCACAGCTGTGCACCCTATGACAACCCCAGCAGCTGAAGATCAACTATGAATGCTACAGAAGGCCAGAGAAGAAGCACTTGCCACACATGAACTTGCTAGACAGATGGTAGCGC
This sequence comes from Amanita molliuscula, assembly GCA_023014405.1. Classification (NCBI taxonomy): domain Eukaryota; kingdom Fungi; phylum Basidiomycota; class Agaricomycetes; order Agaricales; family Amanitaceae; genus Amanita; species Amanita molliuscula. The sequence continues at coordinate 3,286 of JAEBUP010000148.1, forward strand.
TCAGAACGAAGGACAAAAGCACCAGATTTGAAAAGGGAAACAAAGTCTGGCTCAAAAACCGGAACCTCTGAATACCATATAAATCAAGGAAACTAGCACCAAAAAGAGAAGGACCCTTCATAATTGAACAGGTACTAGGACCTGTTACCTACAAGCTGAAACTCCCCAAACAATGGCACATCCATCCTGTATTTCACGCCACATTATTAACCCCATACAAGGAAACAATGGCACATGGACCAAACTTTATGAAACCACCCCCTGATCTTGTAAATGGACAAGAAGAGTTTGAAATAGAAGCAATCGTTACACACAGGAAGCAAGGAACCAGCTATCAATACCTAGTCAAATGGAAGGGGTATGGACCGAATGAAAACTTATGGGAACCCAAAACAAATCTCAAAAATGCTGCAGATATCCTCAGAGCATATAAAAACCATCAAAACCTGCTATGAAAACCATGGTTCAGTATCACAACAAACAGATTCTCAGACAAAACACCAGACATACCAAAAACATCGCTTCCCCCTACTCTCGATTCTCCCCTAGACAATCTATCCCACAGCTCAGACATCTAATCATCCAACTCCCTAATTGAACTCACCCCCACCAAGGGTGATGTGCCATAGGAATGGCCTTCCTTGAATTACGCAAGATCTTGCTCTACCAAACAAAAGTACCATCATTACACCCTGTATACAGACCACAGACTAGCCCCAACTGACAATTAACAGCTGAGATGGCCATCAGAAATCGCTATACCAGAGAAGCACAAAGAGCACTAAACCTATGGATCATTGACCGAACAAGAGACCTAGAAGTGGCAGGAGTGACCTGCCTACACCATGCAGCTGCACTATTCCCCGATAAAATCGACTTCCCATCTAGTGGACTGCTAAACCTTGACCTCCCTCTGAACTACCTCTACATCCCACATGGAGGAATACCGCCACCATATCCGAACCTACCACCACCACCCCACTACCAAACTTTGAATGGGAACCTGGATACCCAATGATCACGGGCATCATTCATCATACAAACCAGGGAACAATTACACACCAAATCCTGCCTAGGCCACTGCACAAACCCCATTTAGCTGAAAGGATTCCCACATGACCCAACACTCCCAGACCAGAGGCACTAGCCGATCAACTATTACAAGAAATCCTCTCTATTGATGCAGACAATTCATTTTGGGATATGGAATACCTGGATGAAACCACTCCCACATGCAACCCATAAAAAGGGATGAGATTCCCACTTCCCTAGCCTTCCAACCACTGCCACATACACAGAAATGTTCTCTCTCATCACCATCCTTGTTGCCCTCATCTCCACTTTCTTCTCCTCTGTTGTCATTGGAGGACTCGTTCTCGCCACCCTGCTTGCCACCCTTGCCCTTGCCTACTCCTTCCCTGAAAAGCTCCCCGAACTCAACATCCTTATGCCACCCCTCGAAATTTTCATAGAAACCAAAACCATGATTCATACTGATGACGACCTACACATCCACCCACCCAAGCTCATCAAAGAACCACCCATACCAGAAGACATCACCCCTGCGCCTACTCCCCGATCCAATCCTCTCATTGCTGCCACCCTCATTAGAAGCCTCATACATCATTGCCAATCTCTGCGACCTCTCAGCCCTGCTTGGAGCCCTTACAGGGCTTACCCTCACCACTGACCCAAATGCCATGACATATGCTGAATGGGACCTCGCACTTCGAGAACTCCGACAACTGAGAGTCACCCTTGACTCCATGAGATGGCATGTAGATATGGCACAAAAAGACATTGAAAATATCATCCATTGGTGGGAGTCTAGAGCAGATCATGCCTGGACAACCCAGGGTTGGCCTTGAGAAGCCGGTGACTTCTTGCATAGAAGGGGGGGTAATGTTACAATTTCTTTCTCTAACATTTACTTGCTACAACAACTCCTCTTCACTTCAATGCCTACATTCTGTTACTCATTTCACTCACCTGTTTTACCCCTTGTTTTACTTCCTTTTATACCTCCCCCATTGTCCTCTAAACAGTATATAAACCCATGCATGTACCGTAGTTCTTTAGTTCCAACTTAGTTGAATATTGCTCTCATCTGAACAACCTCCTTGTTCTTGCTTTCCACAACCACTCAAGCTACCTTTGTCATTGTCTAGTACAGCATCAAGGCCCTACATTGTCCATTGATTGGGATTAGACTGAGACTCTAGTCATCATTGTTGACTCTGTAACAAACTGAGGGCATCAGCCTTAACACTTTCTATGGGGCCTGCTTTACCCCTAAGCTGCTGGCCACCCTTGAAGCCCAGTGCCTTACCTGTGTCTCTCAACATTGTTCAAACTCATCAGGGTGCCCAAAACATGCCTTACCCATTGCTTGCCCCCTCATGCCTGAGACATCATAATGTCTCGCACTCATTCACTGCATCATGTGTGCAGGTCTAGATCCTGCCATGTTACAAAGAATTCCCTCCAGGATGTGTGGGTCCCACCCTTCTTCTAGTTACATCATATATATATGCTGTCTTTTCTTGTTGTGAGGTTATATGTATTACATAGGTTGCCACTACCAATTCATTTCTATTAAAAAAAAAAAAAACAGAATGTCAGGAACTGTTATGGAAGTGTGACTTTTTTTCTTTTCTTTTTTTCCAAATAGAAAAGTATATTGCCAAACCTATAGGTAACTAAAAGCTACACTAACAACCAAGAGTATGTACTCTGGAATATACTGACCTATTCTAAAGTCTATGTAATTGATCAAGGTGACACACCTATGAATGAAAAGCAGCACTTATCTGCAGGTAAAAAAAAATCTGTCATGTTCTGCTGAAAAAAAAAGGACTTTGAATGATATAACAGCTTGTTGTCAAGACAAAGCCTGAACACCAACTCAAGGTTTGGAGTAAGAGAGAGAAAGAGTAGTATTGAGCACAGAGTAGCTGTGTAGGTGACACAGACTATCTTAAGGCTAAGGATTATGACTACTAGCCTCATGCCCTTCCCATATGTGGCTGCTTATGTAACTAAAAGAAAAGAAAAGAAAAGAAAAGAAAATAGAAGTTGTATGTTCTTAACATAACCCTCTCTTTAGGGATTCAGTTCCACAGAATCCTTTGTTTATCCTTGTTTGCAATTTCCTGTCCCCTTTCCATTTTTTCCAATTTTGTTCCAGTTTTTTTAAGTATTCTCTTTCAAATTTCCCATCTTCCCAACCAAATAGAGTTTTTGGTGTTTGTGGTTGTGTGAAGTTTTTATATTGTGTGAATGTTAAGTCACTCATCCTTACTCTTCGAGGTGTGCTGGGATGGAGGTGGTGGAATTCGTCAATACACCAGTCAGCATTGTTACAATTCATCACCAGTTCCCATGTGGAATCTTCTACTGGGTAATTCTTCCATTTTACTAAGTATTCCAATTGTCCTTTTCCCTTTTTACTAATACAACTATCCAGTATTTTTTCCACTTCATAATTGCCAGTCTCATCCTCTTTCTTTGTTTATCTTTGTGGTCAGTTTTCACGGCGTTTTTGCTGTGGAAAAGTAGGTTCTTGAAATGGTTTTAATAAAACTTTGTTAAACACATTGTACACTTTCCAGCTCACAGGAATTAGGAGTCAATAGGAGGAGGTTCCTACTTTTTTGATAATTTTGTAGGGTCCTACAAATCATTCCCCAAGTTTCTTTGAACTGATGGAAGGTTCTTGGCATTTAGATAGACTTGATCTCCTTTTTTGTACTCAATAGGATCTCATTTCTTTTTATCATATTGAGCTTTCATAGAGTCTTGCACTTTTTTAAGTGATGCCTGTGCCTTCTCCCATACTTCTTTTTGTTCCTCCACAAATTGTCCTACAGCTTCTACTTGTGGTTGAGATGGTTGTTCCACTGTTTCTTTATTCGGATTATAACCATAGTTCATCATAAAAGGTGAATATCCTGTTGCAGAGTGTTTTCTATCATTGTAGCAGAATTGAGTTACTGCCAGCCAATCACTCCAGTTATCTTGTTTTTCATTACAAATGTGGATAACAATATTTCAACTTCTTGATTTGCTCTTTCTGATTGTCTGTCTGTTTGTGGATGAAATGCAGTGGAGGGATTTCCTTTTATTCCCATTAGTTCGAAGAACTCCTTCATGAATTTTGAAACAAATTGGGGTCCTCTGTCACTTATTACTTTCTTTGGAATTCCATGTTCTCTGAACACATGGTCTCTAAATAATATTGCTACTCCTTTTGATGTAAGAGTGGTATTGGTGGGGATAAAGTATGCCTTTTTTGTGAACTTATCAATGACCATGAGGATTGCATTATATCCCTTAGATTCTGGCAAGGGTCCTATTATATCTAATGCAATGTCTTCCCAAGGTTGTTTGGGTATAGCATGAGGTATTAAAGGTGCTGGTTGTTTTTGTCGATCTGGTTTGACTGTCTGGCAAGTCCTGCATCTTTGATATATTTTTCAATGTCCTCCCTCATGTTTGGCCACCAATAGTCTTGAGTAATGAGTTCTAAGGTTTTTGCTATTCCTTGATGTCCCCATCTGTGATGTAATGAAATTGCTTCTTCTCTTAGTTTCATTACAGCTGGAACATATATCCTTTCTTTCCAGGTTACTTGATTAGCTTCCTTATCATACTTGTATCCTTCCTCATTACTTTCTACTCCTTTTCATACTTGAGTGTCCCATTGTCTTTTATTGGTCTTCCTTATTCTGTTAACCAATGTGACCCACTCTCCTGTCCAATCATCCAATCATACAAATAACTCTTCTTTTAATAATAGTACATCTTCATTGTCTTTCTCTCCTTTTTCATAATCTGCCCTTCTTGACAACAAGTCCACTTTAGAATTTGACTTTCCAGACCAATGCTTAATAACAAAATTGTATTCCTGTAGGTCTATTACCCATTGAGCTTGCCTCCTGTTCAGGTTTTGTGGTTTCCTGAAATATGTGAGATTCTGATGATCTGTCAGAATCTCTATGGTTTCTTTTGCTCCTTTTAGGTATTGTGACCATTCGTATAAGGAATGCATGATTGCTAACATTTCCTTATTGTATATTTCGTAATTTTGTTCTGCCATGTTCAGAGCTTTTGAAATAAATGCCACCAGTCTCCATATTCCTTCTTGTTGTTGAGATAGTATGGATCCCATTGCAAAATCTGATGTGTCTGTTTCAATTTGGAATTGTCCATTGATGAGCATGCTACCTGGCTGGGCTGGATCTCAAGTGAAATCTGGGACCATTTCAAGATGTGCAATATTAAATGAGGCAGTTCGAGCTCTTGGTTTCATAGGAAGTGCGCAATAGTGATACTTCAGGTTCAACATGAGCACTTGTGAGACATTGGGTAGCCTCAAAATGGCCATTTGAAATTGCTTTTAAAAATTGCATAACCTGCGACCTGGATCTGAGGTACAAAATTGAATGGGATGATCAGGAGTAAATTCAAGAGTGGGTATCTGAGGCTCACAGCAGAATATTGCCAGCACAGAGATAATTGTTTAGGTGTGATCCACTATGGCATTGACAGAGCTATAAAGAGCAGTGACCAGCTTGGATTCAAGTAACCTGTCCTTGTCTGCACTACAACGTAATGCCCGTCAATGGAGTCCATCATTACATGAGAGAAACTGAGTCGCAATCCTTAGTGGATAGATTGTCATCACCAGTCCCAGAGCTAGTTGACGATGAAGAAGATTTAGTCCTCGAGTATCCCCCAGCTTCCATTTATGTGGACAATTGTGTAGAATCACGCAGGAACACAACATTATTGATGGTACTCAAGGCCTCACATTCCTTCAATCTGACCTCCCCCTCCGAAATTAATTATTCCTATGCGACAACTAGTGCATTATCAGTATCCTGCTTCAATCAGACAAGAATTCCCATGGGAGGACCTCTTTTAACATTGTGTGAGCATCTCGAACCAGTTAGACCCTCTGTCTCGGGAACAGAAGTCAGCGTTGGACAGTTGGCTTGGAAAGTATCTATTGAAGTCTGTGCTGATGAATGGGATGTACGAATTGATGGAGGAGGACCATACCTTGTTATTGGATGCAATATCAACCACTATGCCCTACTCGACTGTCGAGGGCACTTATATCCATTTCTGGTTCCAGCCCATCGCATTCTCTCTTGTACAACCACTTGGCATGTTGTTTCCCTCCCTGTGGAATTTGAACACCACTCCAATGTGCAGGATCTCTGGCCCGGACCTTCTCATGCATGAAAACAACCCCCTTGAATAGGATCAATTGCTCTCGAAGACAAGCAATAACAATGCTGTTCTCTGTAGTGCCCAGCGCTCTCCTTTCATCATGATCTTAAAAGAATGATCAAGTCCCCTAGACCATATACATATCCAATTGAAGCCCAAAGATGCCCTGTGTAGATGTTGGTGATTTATTTCCCGATTCATCTTTTTATTTGAAATATGTGGAGCATTATTTTTCATGTTGCCTGTTGGATTAGGTGGGGCAGTGCCCTGGCCTCATGGGCTTTTGCATTTCAATACAGAAGAATTTGTTGTCTGTGCCTTGACATTTTGAATTACATATATATAGTAGTAGGGTACTAGAATCAGAAGATCCCCCTTTGTTGATCTCACTCAGTTCAGACCAGCATTCTCCATTTTGTTAGCATTCTCCTGCAGTGTTTTATTGAGTTTCTCCCTGCGATATCAAGAAGATCCCCCTTGTCGATCTCACTCAGTTCAGACCAGTGTTCTCCATTTTGTTAGCATTCTCCTGTGGCATTTTATTGAGTTTCTCCCTGTGATATCTAGTTATACTGCAAATTCAGTGGCTTCAGCATACCCAAGTTCAGTTTGATAGCAACCAAGGCTCCAACTTATTCAATGAGACAATTAGCAAAGTTTCAATTATAAACCATTAACAAACTATTTCGAGGCTCATTTGAGACTCTACCGCTCCCCCCTCATTTTTACTAGCAATTTCCTACGAGACTGCTGGGACTTTTCCAGGACTCACACCCTTGCTTGGCCTCAGACACACTCTTGTTCACCATCACACTCCCTCGAATTACACATCAGGCACTAAGGTGGTGCTTCACACTCCCATCCCCCAGTTTGTAGGGTTGGGTTTGTTGGCATATTTTACACTAGGCAGTGTCCCAGGGTACCTATCACTGTCCTCATTTGGTATTGCCAGTACTGCTTCCTCTGCTATCCTTTCTTTTAACTTATTCATAGCTTTGCTCTATGGCTTTCCCCATTCCCATTCTTTCTTTCCCATTAACTCAGTTAATGGTTTTGCTTCTTTGGCAAATCCTCTTACAAATTGTCTGTAGAAGTTGATGAAACCCAAAAATTGTTGTACTTTACTTTTTGGTTCTGGCCATTCCTTAATTGCTTTGACTTTTACTGGGTCCATTTTTATTGAGCCTTTGGTGATTATCACTCCTAAGAACTCAATTTCTTCCTTATCAAAGTAACATTTTTCCAGTTTTAATGACAGCTTGTTTTGTTCTAATTTTGCCAGTATTCAGTTAACATGTTCTACATGTTGCTTCTTATTGTTTGAGAATACTAAAATATCATCCATATAGATTACTACCCATCCTTCAGTGAGTTCCTCCTGGAACAAATCATTCATCATGGTTTGAAAGGTAGCAGGTGAATTTGTTAATCTAAAGAACATGACTAGTGGTTCAAATAGTCCTCTGTTCATTCAGAATGCTGCTTTCCATTTGTCTCCTTCTTTGATGTGAATGTTATTATATCCCCATCGAATGTCCATTTTGGAGAATATATTTGCATGGCTGAGTTTATCAATTAATTCCAAGATTAATGGTAATGGATATCAATTCTTTATTGTCATTTTGTTAAGTTTTTGATAATCCTGTACTGGGCATAGAGATCCATCTTTTTTCTTTACAAAGAAGAATGGTGAAGCCATTGGTGACTTGCTTGGTTTGATTCTTGCTGTGTCTAAGTTTTCTTTTAAGAAGTCCTCTAATGCCTTTTGTTCATCTCGATTTAATGGGTATATTTTGCAATCTAATGGTTTTGATGCTGGAATTAACTCAATTGCATGATCCCATGGCCTTCTTGGTGGTAATTCATCAAATGTTGTTTTTTCGAAGACTTTTCAATGTCCTAAGTAGTGTTCTGGGACTATGTCTTCTACTTTTCATTTCTTCACATTTGCTGATGCTATCTCAGTGGCTTTTGATTGGTATGCCCTTGTTTTTAATTCCTCTGGTCCTATATAGACTGCCAGCAGTCTTTCTCCATCTTCCCAATGGACTCTATCCATTTCTTCTTCTGGTTCTAGACTTTTGGATCCTTTCCAACAAGTGCCTGGACATTGAGAAAATTGTATTTTTTGATTCCTCCAATCTATTTCTGGATTATGGTATTTCAACCAATCATGTCCTAGGAACATATCTGTTTTTCCTAAGGCTGAAATTCCAAATTCCAAGGATTCATAATGATTGCCTATTTGTACTTTTAATTTGATCATTTCTTCTAGCTGTCCAGCAATATTGTGAGTTCCATCTGCATTAAACACTGGTATTGGCCGTGGTAATTTCCTAGTGTTTAAGCGATGTTTCTCTACCCATTCCTTGTTTACACATGACCCTGTACATCCTGAATCAATCAGGGCTTTAATCTTGAATCATTCAACTGAATCTACAGTTTCTGTTATTACATCTACATCCATCTGATTTCTTCCTGTTGTTTGCACAAATCTTGGTTTGTGTTTCAGATGGTTCAAATACCATAGTGTGTCCGTTTCTGTCATTTTGTTCAAATCTTTGACTAACTGTTCATTTACTTCTTCTGTTTGATCTTTTTTGACCCAAGATTGAAGATCTCTTACAGCTATGTCCATGGATTGTTCCCATATCCTCCTTATTATCCATGGTGTAGACCAAGTTTTGAACTTTGGCTTTGTTGTGCTTATGGGTGCATTCCTCAAACAATTTTGCATAGAACAACATTCATATAATAACTCAGGTAATTTTACATGTGAATTATCATACTGTACATTGTCTGTGACTCGTGAGGGGGAATGCATCCTCATGAGTCATTCTGAAAACCCAATGCACCAGCCATTTCCCTTTTTCCCTCCTCCATCATCTCTTCTGTGAACTCCTTTACAGTTGACCAGGTCCTAATGACCTGTTTCCCTTTGTCCTTCTTTGGTGCTTGGCAATCTCTTGCAAAGTGGCCTTTCTTGCCACAGTTGTAACATTCCACTACTCGTTTTTGTCAATCAATGTCCATAGCATTCGGATCTTTCTTTGGGGCTCTGCATACATTTGCTGTATGTCCCTGCTTTCCACAATTGAAACATGTAATAGGAGTTTGCCCTCCTGTCAATGTGGATGGAGTCACATTTGTATTCTGAACTAGGTGACTTTGTTGAGGTCAGTTTGTAGTTGTTGGGTGGCTTTGAGGGTAAATTTATTGTGCATCCCTCCAGCTTCTTTCTACTTGTATTGCCCTATCAAACCAACACTGCAGGTCTCCTTGTGATCTGTCTGCCACTCTTCCTCCATTCAGGACTTGTAACTTGACCAATTGTTTGTCCCAGTGGTGGGTGTAATCCAGCTTGGAATTGGGTTACCAAGGCTATCTCATTGTATTCCATTTGGATAGCTACACTTCGGAAATTTACTACATAGTCTTCTGCTTTTGTTGTTCCTTGTCTCATTCCCTGAATTGTTTGACATGCCTGATCTCTGGTTTCAGTAGTCAGGAAGTATTCTTTCATTTTGTTCATCATGTCGTGAAAGTCAGTAAAGGGAAGTTTGTGGGTTGTGGGTGTTAAATTCCATGTATTTCCATCTGCAGATCTTATCCCTTCATTCCACTGTACCCAAGTATAGTTTGGGATCACCGTTCCATCTGCTGTCATTCTTGCAATTCTGCTATGCATCTCCATTCCTGCCACTTCCATTTCCACCATCTTGGCTGCTGCCCAATTTCCTGCTCAATTGCCTTGTCCTTTTTGTACTTGTTGGAGAACCATTTGTATCATTATGTCGCTATTTGTGACTTTAACAATAGCAAAATAAGATGCCATCTGTCTTAACCAGGTGGCTATTTCTTTTGGATCTCCTTCATAGTAGTTGGGCATATCCATCCTTATTGTGGGATGAGGTTCTCTAGGTGGGTTTATTGCTTCATTTATGGTGTTTATTGTTTGTGCCAAGTTGGTTCCTTGAAGGACTTGTTCATTGTTTTGAGCTGGTGTGGCTGCTCCCCAAGTTGCCAAGTATTTATGAGCAAATACGGTTATTCCCACCATAATGAGACCTATACATCCTTGCACTACTGCCTGAGTAATTTCAAAACCAACTGAGAAATGTCTTGTAATGGAGTCATCTCCTCCATAATACTCTAGAATGTCTGCCACCTTTGGTAAAGTGTTGTCCTTGTCTTTCTTGTGTGTGATGTGATATTGACATGTTTTGGAGTTCATTTTTACTTTAAATCCCAAGATTGTATTTCTCATGTCTGGTTTGTATTGTGCAATTGTATGCCATGAAGGATTTTCAGGCCACACACAACAGTTCCAGTACTGTCTTTTGAAAAGGGCCAAATAACACCAACCATTATTGTTGGGAGTGTGGTTACCATGACTGGGAGGAGGTAATACAACTTTTTGGTATTGTTGAACTAAATGATTCCATTGTGGAATGTGGATTTTTGTGTTAGTTCAATTCCATTTACATCCTCAACCCAGTCTTCAACTCATGTCCCTAGTCCATGAAACCAGTATTGTTGCAGTTGTCCTGACCTAACAACTCCTATTCTCCAAGCTCTGGTTTGGGCAACTTGAGCATAAGTCCTTGGTATTAAAACTATGTCACTTCCTACTTTTAGATGCTCTTCTTTATGGAGTCAAAGATCTGCTAGGAAATTCCTTATTCCTGCAGCCAACCAGAGTTTCATAAATTTTTGTCCTTGAGTGTGTTGGATTGATACATCTTTAATATGGATTTGTTCATCAATGAACATCTCCATTGTATATTCCATCTTTTCTCAATGCTTCTGGAAACATATTACAAACTCTTTGTAATTGGTCTGCCATGGGGTTTTTTGGAAGTTCCTTCCAAATCCAAGACCTGTGTTCTGTTTTTACCATAGCTAGCCAACAGTAGCCATGGTCATACTCCATTGGGATTGGAACAACTTTCTTTTCAGGTTCTTGAATTTTAATTCCTACAACCAGTTTCTTGCTTTCAACTGGTTTCCACGCAGTTGAGGGTTTGGTGACGATGGGTTTTTTAACTTCCTTTGGTACTTCAGGAAGCTTTGGCATAAATGCAGCAAGAGATGGTTGAGCTCTTGGCCAGTATGTTAACTGGACTTTGGTGTCCTCATCGACTTCTTGTAAGTCGAGTTCCTCAATGTTGTCCTCATAATCCAATTCATAAGCATAAGCCATAACCAGATTGCATTCTTCTCTATCGTCATTACAATTACAAAATTTTTCGACCCAGTTGCAGTCTGTGCAGTACTGAGTTGGTGTCCCAAATGTCCCAGTTTTTTTAACTACTACAGGTCCATGGCACTGAGTACAGCACTTACTAGAGACTGTTGCAGGATGAGCACCCTTCTTATCATGACCTTTTCCCCCTAAATGAATATGTTCCCAGAGACTGGGATCTGAGTTCCTGAGTTGCTTGAGGTGCTTCCATGTGTACACCTCTTCGCTGTGGTGGATGGCAGCATTCTTGACAACATGGAACATGTCATTCCTGATGTTGTCTTGAAGCACAAAGCAGTACTTCTTGTTTCACAACTCCGGCTCCCAATCCAAGACTTCCTTAACCATGGGCCATGCTGGCCAGACATATTCGTTATAAAACTCTTCTTTGAAGAGTACCATGTAGCAATAGCTGTTCTTCCTATATGGCTGGTTTCCCATAACCAGCATCCCAATTGGACCTGGTAACTTAGCATGGCCAGTTGCTGACTTCCTCCATGTGCGCATCCTATTGTGACTTTCTCTGATGTCCTTCAGGAACAAATTGAGACTCATGTTGAGTCTTAGGTCCAGCATCTCCCATATGCCCTGCGTTGGGTCATTGGGTGTGGGTGTGTGCACCTTCCTCTTTGGCTTGTGGTGAGGTAAGGGTTGTACCAAACTGCTGACCTTCGTTCTGTCTGAACCTGCTCCTGGTGCATCCAGGCATAAGTGGTGGCCCTAATGTTGCCATTCTCTGCGTGTTTGATTCGATTCCACTCTTCCGTGGACAAGACAAGACCCTGGTGTCTCAATAGTGGAATATCTGGGCTGCTGCCAAACTGCTGCAGCAACAACAAGTTGCTGTTGATGCTAAGAAGCACCTCTCTTACTGGCATTCTGGTACCAAATGTCTGGAGACACTTCAATAGTGCCTCAAACGCCATGTCCTGTTCGAGCATTTCCTGCTCAACCTGTTTCTGCTTGCAGATCTTCTCCACCTTCTCATGCAGGCCTCCTCCTGTTCTTTGATTGAGATCTGCTCAATCTTCCACACCTCAATGCATAGATGCCACTCCTTAATCATATGCCAGTATGCCTTGACATGTGCATTGTGTTGCACATGCCCGATTGGCATTGTGATGGTGGTAATGGTGGCCTTTTTAATTTCCATGGCCATGGCGACTACCTTTTTTGTAATGGCACATCCTTGTGCCCAACTGATCTCAAATGTGGAGGTGATCTCCACCAGTGACATCCCTGCATGGGGTAAAACATACTTGAAGGTCAGATCCATGCTTGATCTGGCCTTATGAAACTGATGTGTAATAGATCTCTTCATGCAGCTATTCTGCAAAAATCCAATGACGTCCTCAGATGAGGAGATACTGATGTTGCCTGAGAAAAGAAACAAGAGTTGACCTAGAAAGAGTGCCCAGCAATTCACTTGGGTGTCCTTGTGCCTAGTTATCTACACGCAGCTTAATTCACATAGCTAGTACAGAGGGTGTCCCAAGATTTAAATCTCTGCCTTGATACACTCAATCTAGATTGTCTTCACCCATTCCTTGGGTTCTTCTGATCCTTGAGGTATCACCTACCCAGGTGTGCCTGCCTGCAACTACCACCAGCATGCAATGATTCTCATCCAAGAGGACTTTGTCGACTAGCCCACTTGAGGGAGACCTTGTTTGAGGGGCTATTAAGAGAGTGAGACATGTGGACACAATGCCTCAGACAATGAGTCTTGATGAGAATAAGATGCACCAACACCCTTGACAAGGATGATGGTGGTGAGAGAGTAAGAGTACTATAACCCTAGCATAGGATTACAGTGAGACAAGACTAGACATTGTACACATGTAGCAACGAGCAAAGACATTGCTGCGTCATGTAATGATTCCAATGGTGAGTTTTGAAGAGCCTTAAGATTATGTCAAGACGAAGCCTGAACACAACTCAAGGTTGGAGTAAGAGAGAGAAAGAGTAGTATTGAGCACAGAGTAGCTGCATAGGCAACACAGACTATCTTAAGGCTCTAAAGGCCTTACTTATATACTACTAGCCTCATGCCCTTCCCATATGTGGCTGCTTATGCAACTAAAAGAAAAGAAAAGAAAAGAAAAGAAAATAGAAGTCATATGTTCTTAACACTTGTTTCTCAGCCAGACCATGAGGGTTGTTTGAAGCAACACCCACAAATGTGGCCAGGTTCAGGCTGGAGCTCAATGCCAGCTAAGCATTCAACAGTCGATCTTGAGTGCTAACAAGCAAGTCTGGGTTACTGCATGTGCCCAGGTAGAATGGTACCTTGCTGTCTTGATCCAGAATGAAATAGAAAAACAATGACCTGATATCACTGACAGCACTGTACAGGGGGCAGGCCAACTCCCACATCAGATTCTAGCTCTTTGATATTTGGTATCCAATAAAAGACTCTGTGACAGATCAATGATAATGATCAGTGGATTGAAATATTGACTTGGGGCCTCCCAAATGCCTGACAGAGGGATGGGGTCCCACTGGAATGATGGATTGAAAGATTTGCATCTTGAGGGTCTCCCAAATGCCTAACAGAGGGATGGGGGATCAAAATGACCAGGACCATGTGTTCCATCAAGGAACAACAACAAATGTGTCTGTCAATGAGAAATGAGTGTAAGGCCAGAGGCAATGGCCAATGCATAGTCAGGTCCATCCTAAGGGGAGGGGAAAGGGTGGATGTGAATACTGATGAAGAGATGAAGAGAGTTGGAGTTCAAGGAACACCTGTGGAAGCATGACTTCCCTAACACTCCCCCTCAAACCAAGGCTTTCATACCGAGGTTTGTAGTGTGATGTTTGTGCTCTTGTTGTGGTAATGGCTTGGTAAATATGTCAGCAGTGTTATCTGCAGAATCACACTGTTTAACAGTCAACTCATCAGTGAGAATTGCATCTTAGGTGTAATGGTGATTTGTATTGAAATGCTTTGACTGTGCATGGAAATGAGGGTTATATGCGATTGCAATAGCTCCAGCATTGTCACCATAGAGCAGGGTAGGTTGTTGTTGTTCAAAGCCTAACTCTTTGTATAGGTTGCATAACCAGGTGACTTCACAAGCACTTGCATACATGGCTGCATATTCTGACTCTGTTGTAGAAGTTGTAACATGCCTCAATCATTTTGAGCACCATGTCACCATGCCATTGGCACTGAGAAATGTATAGCCAGATGTAGACTTTGCACCTGCTAGGTCAGAATGGCTAGTGTCTGAATAGCCATAGAAGGCATTTTCTCCATTGAAGGTGTGATTATCACATTGGTATGTTATACCTCAGTCCCTAGTTCCTTTCAGATACCTTAACACTCATTTTGCAGCCATCTGATGGTGCAATTTGGGGCAAGAGGTGAACGCAGCCAATTGGTTAATGGCATAGGCAATATCAGGGTGTGTAGCCACAGCTAAGTACATCAATGACCCAATCAACAATGCATATGTACTATTGTATGATGGTGACACATTCTCCTCCATTTCCTCAGGTGTGAGGTTCAATTGGATACTAGGGTCCATTGGTGTAGCAATGCTATTGGTGTTTATCAGTCCTTCTCTGGTGAGTAATTGGTTGATATATTGACTTTGACTTATTTTAAGTGTTCCCTTAGTATGGTCATGCTCAATCTCTATACCAACAATTTTCTTGGGGTCACCTAGATCAGTGACCTCAAATGTGTTGGCTATTTCCTGTTGTAAAAGTTTCATTAATGCAGGGTCATTTGTGAACAGCAATAGGTCATCCACCCATATGGTAATGATTTCTAGTCCCTTTTCTGTTCTTTGGATATAGACACATGAGTCAGAAAATAAGTGTTTAAATCCTATTTTCTCAAGTTTAGAGTCTAATTCTTTATTCCATTCACATCTGGCTTGTTTAAGGCCATATAATGTTTTTCTCAAATGACAGACATGACCCATGCCATTGTTGAAACCATCAGGTTGTTTCATATACACTTCCTCTTTAAGGATTCCATTAAGGTAAGCCCCCTTTACATCCATTTGTTTAATTTCCCAATCTAAATGCACAGCTAGTGCCATTATGATTTGTATTGTTTCTAGACAGACAACAGGTGAGAATGTCTCATTGCAGTCAGTTCTTGGTATCTGTGAGAAGCCTTTGGCAACTAATCATGCTTTATATTTTTCCAGGTGACCATCTTTATTATATTTATGGGCAAAAACCCATTTATTACCAACAGCTTGGTGACCATTAGGTAAGTCTGTGAGTCCCCATGTACCCATTCGATCCAATTGTTCTAATTCAGCATTTATAGCCTTTTCCCATTCTGACCATTCAATAGTGTTCTTTGCCTGTTTCAGCATTTTAGGGTCATCAGGTGTCATACCAATTTCAGGAATGACTTTATAGATATATTTGGATGGGTTTAAAGGTCCATCATCATTGTTGTTGCCTTCTTGATTTATTTCTTCTTTCAGCCATTTTGTTGTATCCAAGTTTTCTTCAATGTTGGCTACACTAGCAGTCTGGTTGGGGATGTGGATGCTCAGTGGTGGTGGGCCTTTATCACCCTCTTTGTTTTTGTCTCCATATTCATGTCCCACAGCAATTCATCATCTTCTAACTCACCCTCAAGTTGTGGGGGCATGTCATTCAAGAATTGGAAATTTTGTGAGTGTTTGATTTGGTTGGTATGCACATCAAAATATTTTATTGCACCAGGACTATCCTCAAAGCCAATGAAGATGCAGACATCTCCACAGGCATTGAGTTTATCTTGGGTGACTTTCTCATTCAGAACAGATATGGCACAGCCAAATTCTTGGAGGTGTGACATGTCAGGTTTATGGCCAAACCAGTGAGCATAAGGGGTTCCATCTGGGATAGTTTTAGTGAATGGATGATTGCATAGGTAGCATGCATGTAGTGCAGCACTACCCCAAAGAACTTTGGGTAAGTTTTGCTCAATTAACATAGCACAAATGAGATTGGCTAAGGTGCCATTGTATCATTCAGTGATGCCATTTTGTTGTGGTGAGTACAGAGTGGTCAGCTCAAGAATCAGGCCTTTGGCATCACACCAGCTTTTCAGCTCAGCATTAACAAATTCTTTGCCATTGTTGGCATAGATGCATTTGGGTGTACAGCCATGCTGTCACTCAATAAAGGCAAGGTAGTCTTTTAATTTGGCAGTAGCTTCTGATTTGTGTTTCAATAACTTGATTGTGCATATGTGAGCATTTAATTTGTACAGTGTGTTATCCCATATGCCAGTCAAGACAAGAGTGCTATCTTGAGAGCACAGTTCCAACTTATCTGTCATAAGTGCAGATCCCCTGTGTTTGGTAAAGTGACCTACAGATAGTAGGTTTTCATTAGCAGTAGGAATATGTAGTACATTATGTAGTGTAATGTCATATTCACATTGGTTGATACATGAGGTAATGATAACAGTGCCAACACCAATGGCATTGATATGTGTGTTGCCAATGCCAGTGACAGTTCTCATCATTGCACTGTAATCATTAAAGAGGCTTTTGTTTTGAACAGTATGTGACATGGTTGCACAATCTGCTAACCAGCAATCATAATAGGACTCATGGTCTATTGCACTAAGTGTAGTTACATGTGCTGTGGCTATTTCTACATCAGGACTGTTATCTGGTGGTTTAGTATTCATTGGAATTTCCCTTATCTGGGAGACATTAGCACATTCATTCATGGTGCTATTAGTGGATACCTTATCATTATCATTTCTGGTATGCCTCTTTTTCCCTTTTCTATCACTGATCTCTTTGCTCTTACAGTCACTCATCTAATGTCTGCTGCATTTGCAGTGGTGACACCATCCCTTGGACTTGAAATAACAGTCATCCTTCAAATGACCAGTTTTTTTGAAAAATGGAGCATGTGGAGTTATCTATGTGTCATTTCTTTCCATGATTATTGGATGAGAAGTTGATGTGTATGGTATAGTCATTGCCTCAAATCTTTTGCTCATGGAGCTGGCAGTCATACTTGGCATGTAAGATTGAGTTAAGCTGGGTCATGGAAATGGTATTTCCATGCCCACCATTCTGCATTCCCAAAAGGGATGTTGTATATGAGTCCCATGATTGGGGTAATGATGCCAGTAAAATCAGGTTGAAAAGTGAATTGGCCAGCTCATAACTGGCCATAGATAAGTCAGTATGCTGTTCTCCCCATTGTTCCAAGGTGGATAGATATGTCCATGTCTTCATTAGTGTGAGTGGCCAATAGACATCTCAGTTTGGCAACAATAGAGGAGGCCATAAACAATTCATGTAAGTCACATAGAGCCTTCCAGATTTCAGCAGCAGGTTTGAATGTGTTTAAATCAGGGGTGAATCCAATCTGTTTCATCTGGTCAGAGGATATATCTTGTAGGATTAGGTATGATGCAGCCTGATTTGCTGATTCCCAGTTAGAGTAGGCCTTAGTGTCAGATGGATCTGGGGTAGGTACAGTCCCCAAGACATGGTTCCTAAGTTGGTTAGCTCCTAGAAGAAAAATCATACATCCTTTCCATGCTATCCAGTTCTTATTCTTGTCTTCAAGAACATCTGAATCTCTCATCTTTTGGCCAGAGAGCGAACCCAGGTTGACATGTGGGATTGCACTAGCACTAGGTCCTGCAGTTACAGCAATGAGATTTGTATCTAGATGCATATTTGCCATCTGCATGGTGATGTCCATGATAGGAGTGCTAGGTGGAGTGTTGTTACTGGTAGTCATGATGGTGTTTCTGGCAGATGTGTTTGGATTTTTGTTGTTTGGTGGGAAGTCACCTGGGCTATTCCCATCACTATTGTTGTCATTGGGGTGATCAATGTCCATCAAGGTGTTAGTGAGCAATAAGGTGTGTCAGTTGTATTTGTGTTTGTCAGAGATGTGTCAAGCTGGGGCCCATAACCTGTTAAGCAGGTATGGATCAGATGTCAGAGTCTGGACACAGAGGAGAGAGATGAGAGAAGAGCTTGGGATGCTTAGCTTATTATTCACCTATCTACCACTACTTATATACACCCAGTCATCTCCTTGGTTTGTCATAATAGGGTGAACAATAGGGTGAATGATAGGGTGAGTGATACAATTGAGGAGTTTGTGTTGGGAATGTCAGGAACCATTATGGAAGTGTGACTTCCCTAGCTGTAACTGCAGGACCTAGTGCTAGTGCAATCCCACATGTCAACCTGGGTTCGCTCTCTGGCCAAAAGATGAGAGATTCAGATGTTCTTGAAGACAAGAATAAGAACTGGATAGCATGGAAAGGATGTATGATTTTTCTTCTAGGAGCTAACCAACTTAGGAACCATGTCTTGGGGACTGTACCTACCCCAGATCCATCTGACACTAAGGCCTACTCTAACTGGGAATCAGCAAATCAGGCTGCATCATACCTAATCCTACAAGATATATCCTCTGACCAGATGAAACAGATTGGATTCACCCCTGATTTAAACACATTCAAACCTGCTGCTGAAATCTGGAAGGCTCTATGTGACTTACATGAATTGTTTATGGCCTCCTCTATTGTTGCCAAACTGAGATGTCTATTGGCCACTCACACTAATGAAGACATGGACATATCTATCCACCTTGGAACAATGGAGAACAGCATACTGACTTATCTATGGCCAGTTATGAGCTGGCCAATTCACTTTTCAACCTGATTTTACTGGCATCATTACCCCAATCATGGGACTCATATACAACATCCCTTTTGGGAATGCAGAATGGTGGGCATGGAAATACCATTTCCATGACCCAGCTTAACTCATCTTACATGCCAAGTATGACTGCCAGCTCCATGAGCAAAGATTTGAGGCAATGACTATACCATACACATCAACTTCTCATCCAATAATCATGGAAAGAAATGACACATAGATAACTCCACATGCTCCATTTTTCAAAAAACTGGTCATTTGAAGGATGACTGTTATTTCAAGTCCAAGGGATGGTGTCACCACTGCAAATGCAGCAGACATTAGATGAGTGACTGTAAGAGCAAAGAGATCAGTGATAGAAAAGGGAAAAAAGAGGCATACCAGAAATGATAATGATAAGGTATCCACTAATAGCACCATGAATGAATGTGCTAATGTCTCCAGATAAGGGAAATTCCAATGAATACTAAACCACCAGATAACAGTCCTGATGTAGAAATAGCCACAGCACATGTAACTACACTTAGTGCAATAGACCATGAGTCCTATTATGATTGCTGGTTAGCAGATGTGCAACCATGTCCATACTGTTCAAAACAAAGCCTCTTTAATGATTACAGTGCAATGATGAGAAAACTGTCATTGGCAACACACATACATCAAGCCATTGGTGTTGGCACTGTTATCATTACCTCTGTATCAACCAATGTGAATATGACATTACACTACATAATGTACTACATATTCCTACTGCTAATGAAAACCTACTATCTGTAGGTCACTTTACCAAACACAGGGGATCTGCAACTTATGACAGATAAGTTGGAACTGTGCTCTCAAGATAGCAACTCTTGTCTTGACTGGCATATGGTAACACACTGTACAAATTAATGCTCACATATGCACAATCAGTATTGAAACACAAATCAGAAGCTACTGCCAAATTAAACTAA
>JAEBUP010000149.1:0-16871 GCA_023014405.1 Amanita molliuscula
GTCCACAGCACTGCATTCAGTATTCTGGTCAGAGCATGTCACAGCTAGGTGCCGCATGGGGGTGTCGTTATGAGCATAACTCACTCCAGATAATTTTCACAGTAACAACGATCAATAACATTCATGATGATACAGACTCAGGGAGTGGAGATATATTTTTCTTTTCTTTTTATCTATTTCTTTGAACTCAAACAATTAGATACAAGACTTAGGCAATATCATGGTTGCAGGGGCTGGCTATGTTAGGACTGCAACCCTTATAAGGAAGGTGGTTAGGTCAGCATCGGTTATGGGATATACCAAGTGCTGACTGGGACAACGGCCCAATGATGGGCCTAGGCTATGAAGGATACATAGGCTGAACAGCACCTGAGGGGTGACATGGGAATTGGCCGAGTGCAGAGACAATAAGACACTGCCGGATATGGAGAGACAGTGTGTTGGTGTGGGAGGATGATCCCAGGTATGGTCATATGGGCACAGACTTGGCTGCTGCACATCATCTCTATTGTGAGGGACTTTAGCTGTGTGCTGTCTGTGCACAGACCAGGGAGCAGGTATATAAGGGTTGTTGTCTTAGGTAGCAAGTCCCTAAGACTCTAGATAGTTTTGTGTTCGCTAGACACAGCTATAGAGCAATTGTCTTGACCTTTGGCCTAACAAGCCATCCCCTCTAAGTCTTTGGGTTGTGTTTAGGAGCAGTCCTAACATAATCTAGAGTCTTTACTATCTACCCCATTGGTCTTACAGCACCGAGCACGCCTTGCTTGTCATTGCTCACAGCACCAACAGCCTAGTTTGATATCTGAGAGGTAGTAACCATGTAGCCTGTGACCTCTCTAGGCGACTTCAATTATGACATATATACTGTCAACAGGTGTTGAACAAGACATCCTCAATTCACCCATTGGGTCTGTCTACCAACAGTAATGGATGAGAATACTAGTGTGTCAGGAGAGCGTAGGCAGGAGACCACAGATGCACCCTGAGCATAGTATACTGTTATTGCCGAAAAACTCAGGAACAAGAGAATCAACCTGGTTGTTGTGCATATCAAGGCTGATCTAAAGTTCCTCACACACTCCCTGTACAAGCAGATGCAAAATTTGCTGCATGTCTGATAACTTGGCACAAAGATAGTGAGGCAAGTTGCTGGGTGCACACTTCTGAGTAGCTTGTGGACCCACAATAATCAGACAGTAACTCCTTTGTTTCCCAAGGGACATCATCGACTGGCATGGATTTATTGCCAGAGGAATGGATCAAGTGTTGGTGGAGGCCCGAACTTGATTGAAGATTTTTTACAGCAGAACAAACAATGAGACACAATGCAGTGCTTGTTTACCTACATCCTACCCTATGCCCAGGCAACACTCTCAGAGATTGGGTGACCATCAGCAACACAGTCCAGACAGGACCAAGAGAGTTTATCAGGGATACCATCATCCGCTGATATGACAACCATGTTCAATTGTGGTGGAAACACCAAAAGGAGGAGCACAAGATTGAGCATGCTCAAGCACAGTTGATCCTGCGGCAATGGGAAGCCGAGCAGGAGTTGGAGCAAAAAGAAGCCTGGGAGGCTTTACTTATGGAACAGGTGGCCACTCATGCAGTCTTGTGAGCTGAGCGTGCTATGTGGAAAGCGGAGAGGGAATACCAAACCCTCATGGAGTTGTTGGAGGTCCAATACAAAGGAGACACGTCCAACCCAATCTGGCTAGCCCTGGTCTCATCGAAATATAACCAGTGACTCATGTTAATCAACAATGGCAATAAGGCTATCTGGCGCTACCGAGTAGCAATGGAACAATTACAGTGTGCACACCATGTACAAGAATTGTATGAGCATGAGGGCATGACCATGAGTCATGAAGACTGGAACATGTGGATGCACACAATAAATGGAAACATACAGGCAACCCACTACACTAAATGGAAGCATGAGCAGGAGGAGGAGGAATGCCGCAGGGGAATCTGATTTGATCCCCTTCTCATCACAAAGCCACCTGGGGCTATTATCACCAGGACACCAGAATGACTCTTAACCAAACCAAGGAACTATATACGTGGTATTGGGCTGGACCATTTTCTTGGAGAAGTTGGAGAAAACTTGTGGAACAACCATAAGGCCAGATTGCTGGAATGGTGCGCAAGTATCAAAGTGCACCTACCAGGACCAAGGGCCAGAAGTCCCATCACACTGAACCAGTGGAGAGAGAACGGGTACTGCTACATGTACCTGTTCAAAGAGGAGTACTACGACAAGTACAACTGGCCAGCCTGGCCTACTCTTTATGATGTTCTCAGCTGGGAACCAGAACTTAGAGATGACACAGTGGTTTTTGCTATCCAGGACAGTATTCAACCTGGCTGGTGCCATATAATTGAAGAATCAGCTATACGTCGAGATGACATCAAGTATACCTGGGATGAGTTGGTGGACCTTCATAAGGTCTCCCACTATACGTGGACGGTGCGCTTCAGAGGACAGTCAAAGTCCAAGCACAGGGCTCAGCAATGAAAGCTTGCCCAAACACCAGTAAAAAGAGTCAACCTCAGGACAACAGTCACAGACGAACATACCCAGCAGTGGTAGAGCCAAAACCAGTTGTGCAACCAGTGTGATCATATGCTGCAGCAGCACAAGCTGGTAAGGAGAATAAAGCACAAGTCGTCACTCAGGGAGGTGACGCAGCACATTGGAATGGTGGCATAGCCACAGCAGCGGACTGGCTCTTGAATGAAGAGTACCTGCAAGGAGCAAACAATGCTCATAAGAGGAGAGAAATCGATCAGTGGAGAAGGATCATTGAAAGGGAGGCATGGTTGCCTTACCCTTATCCAAAAATGTCATGGGCCAACAGTGGCTTCAATCCAGACATACCAGGTTACTGTTACCTGGTTTTGATTAAAAAACAGTACTGGGACAAATTCATGTGGCCAGCCTATCCACAGATACAAGAAGTCTGCACATGGGACAGAGAACTTAGAGAGGACGAAGTGACTACCATCATCAGAAAGTCATATACACAAGATACCACTCTGCACATTGAAAAGTACAACAGCAACTGCAGAGGATGGTTTCATGTCGAGTATCTCAACAGAGAAGGAATGGGTCACTACAAGTTAGGAGCCACCCCCTTTCGGCTCATGGTGGACATGATCACACATGCCTACCACGCCATACTAGGATGGAGAGAGCACTGGCAGGACATGCAGACATTTGAACCTTTGCCTACCACACAGCCGGCTGCAGCAGTAGCAGCATGGTGATGAGCATCGTTCTGAGCTAGGGGTGTAGAGGAGTATTCTGCAGGAATTCCACAATAGCAATGAGCAACTCCGAGCAATTCCGCGCAATTCCGCACAACTCCGCATTTTTCTGCAGTAAGGCAAGCATCGCCCACAACCAATGATCAAGTCACCTCCTGCATATGCCATCAAAACCCTGCACCAGTCAGCCATTCACACCTGATGTCAGCACCCCATCAGCTGAGTTGCAGGAAAATTGTCAGCCAGTATAGCTTAGTTCACCAGAGAAGGGACCACACCATCAAGCCATATCCATGTTAGGAAGATCTACAGTCCAAGATCCAAGAGCCACATCATCCATAGC
This sequence comes from Amanita molliuscula, assembly GCA_023014405.1. Classification (NCBI taxonomy): domain Eukaryota; kingdom Fungi; phylum Basidiomycota; class Agaricomycetes; order Agaricales; family Amanitaceae; genus Amanita; species Amanita molliuscula. The sequence continues at coordinate 3,620 of JAEBUP010000149.1, forward strand.
GACACACCAATGCAGTGGATTAGGACCCTAGCAGACGAATAAAGCCATTGGCCAACGATCAGATATGGTATAGACTAGTCAGGTCCACGGAATATCAAGAACAGGGCCACGTCAAGTCAGATGAACCCCGGAGTTGCTGTGCATGGCAATCAGGCAAGTCTATTTCAATCCAACAAGTCTATTAGCATCCCACATAGGGTCATAGTATTGGTTCCCACTGTGGCACTCGTATTCCACCATCATGTCCCTCAGCTAGCCCCATCACAAGAAGACCTTCAAGACAGATTTGGATATACAGTTGCAAGGAGAAATTTTACAAGTGTTATTTCATTATCTAGAGTAGAAAATTGTATATAAAGCCCATGTACAATTAGCTTAGCAGGAGATTAGATCCCAGAATACAATATCCCTTCGAGCCTCAGCCTCCAGTCTCGCCCCTCCTTGTCTCATTTACGTCTCAAGTCTCATTGCACTTCGCATTCCGCATTGCCACCATTATGCACTTGTGTGCTATAGCATTATTTTCCATGAACTCTGCAGTTCCATGCCTAGTAGCGTTGACATCCAGTGCACCAGAGTTGACAGGAATCCTTTCATGACCTCACACCTTCCCATTCCTCGCTATTTCCAATAGCAGAGCAAACTTATCATATTGGCTGCCCCAGTGAGGCTTTTGAAAGAATTACACCATCAACTGTGTCTGAGTCACCCCACAAGCAACAGTTCCCCGACCACTACACCCCAGCCCCAGCAATTCTGCTCCTTTGACATCTTCAGTTTCCACCAGTTCCAGTAGCTTCAGTGCCAGTTCATCAACCTTTAGCTCCAACAGTCTAGTTCCACAAAAGCTACAATGACCGACTATGTCCAGCTTACCAAGCCCATGCCTGCTTGTTATGATGACACCACACCCCACTTCGACTCCAGCCAACCCCGCTGCCTCACACGCTATTTCAATGAGCTCGAGTTGCTATTTAGTGAAGCTGGAATCAATTCCACACAGCAAAAGAAAGCATATGCCCTATGCTATCTCCATGACACGGAGTACGATCTATGGAGAGGAGTTGAAACTTATGATGCAGCATCTACATACAAGGAGTTCAAAGCATCAGTCATTGCGCTATACACCGGAGTAATCAACAAGCATGAGCACACTCAGTCAGATTTGGATCGACTAGTGGAAGAGACTTTCTGGCTTGGAATCAAAACTGTGGAAGAAATATGCAGCTACTACCAGCGATTTTTAGTGATCACTAGATATCTCATTAGGAACAGATGACTCACAACATGCCAGCAATGCAAATACTTCTTCAAGGGATTCCAAGTCCACGTCAGAATAGAAATGTATCACTACATGCAAAGCCACTACCCGAACGTGCACCATGACGACCCATATTCACTTGAGCAGACCCTAGCAGCTGTGAAAGAAGTCATTCAAGGCTTGTCATTCTATGATAAACTGATCAACAAGCCCACTGTGCCCCATATCATCAATTCTGCCAACTCCACAGTGGACCCTGTCAATTCCGCCAACTCCGCAGTGTACCCTGCCAATTCCGCAGTCTATCCTGCCAACTCCATGTCAACTCTGCTTGTCAAACCTGAGCCAATAGTTATGCCCAGAATAAAGACAGAAGACATGTTCAGCATGACAGAAAGAATGGTCCAGAGCTCACAACAGACCCAAACGATGCTGCAATCACTCACCCAGTCAGTCGCAATGAACCAGACTTGTGTGACAGCCCTGCGGAATTGTGTGACAACCCCGTGGAATTGGTCGCAAGCTATGACAGCAACTAGTTCTAATGCAGTGCCACTGGAATCAAGTTCTGGGTTTCATCCCTCTATGTTCTATGCACCTTGTGACAGCTACCAGGAGCTAACAGCAGCATCGAGTGCCATGCCAATTCTGAACTACGAGGCAGCAGTGAACCCTGCAGATGACATTGACAAGGAAATCGAATGGATGCAGAGAACCCTTCTAGCATTGAAATCAGCAAAGAAAAGTAAGGTAGTATCTAACAGAGTAGAGATTTTGCTATGGGAGAAAGGAATAGAATCACAACCAGTACCAGCTGCACCAGCCCCAACACCTGAAGAGATTGTTGAAACGAGCAACAGCAGCGCAGAGCGAGGCTTAGTAAGCGAGGGGACTTACTGAGTACTGTTTAGAACGCTTAGGAGCTAGGGCTCAACTATGCAATAGAACAGGAGATATATTTTAGCAGTGCAAAGAGTGCTGCTTATATACAGTTACAGGAATCACATGTAACTACATCTAATATACCTATTTCTAGTAATGCGCATTGCACCATACCTGCTGCGCATGGTGTCATATTGCTGCGCATTCTACAGCAATCTGTCAATACTTGACGTGTGAAGCATGTTTCATGCATCGTGTTCTCACACGCTGTCATTTCATACTGTTCCTGGGATGAAACTCTATAATATCTGTCAAACACTATAAAAGTGTCAACAGTGTACAAATATCAGATTATATTTGTGATTTAGTGAGCATTCATAAATAATGATATAATATATGAAGCTATGAGTTTGATACTCAATGCTCCAGATCATTATTTATTCAACAGAGATCACATCACCAGAAGTCATCAGGCCCCGAGATCAGCCATTCACGCACCCTTGTTACCAGCCACCAACAGAGCAACCATTGGGAGCAAAGCACAAGGACCAGTCATACACCACCACCACTCCTGTGCAAAACCTGCAAGCAGTCAATCAAATTTTCAAACATGTCCTTACAAGTCCTGCTGCAAACATTAGCTTCAAGGAGCTCCTAGCAGCCTCGCCTGACGTCCGCCATGAGATGTGTGAAGCCTTGACTCCACACCACGTACCAGCAGTGGAACCAGCACCAGCACTAGTCATCACAACCCTGGCCATACCCCATGGACCACCCAGAATCGTCGAAATACATGAGGAGAAGCACCAGGATTTTCAGTAAGCCTTGAGGAAGTGATTGGACATCATAGAGAGGAAACCACAATCAAGCCAGTCCAGCAGAAGCCCAGTGAATTAGAAACCAGTACCCCATCAACCAGCACCAGCCCCCCACAAGACAGATTCCGAAATTTCAGCATCAACCCCGCCAGCCTCCGTCCTCAATAGTCAGCCCATCAAGTTTCAGTCCACCATCAAGTCCCACAATTTCGCAAATTTCAGTCAAGTTGCCAGTAGTCAAGTCATCAGTAGCAGCCGCCAAGTCCCCAGAAGTAAATATAGTCAAGCCTAGTTGCCCCATCGAACCCCATCACACTCCAGTTGATTCCACCCCAACTCCGACACATCGAGAACAGAACATTAGGCATCCCATGCCAGTCACACAAGCACCATGCCACCACCATCATTCCGCTTGCTGCCTATGGGTGACATACAATGAAGAAGACATCAGCAGCGATAGTGACAGTGACAACAATTCAATAATCGACAATTGGCCAGATATAGATGACAACCCCGACCCAGGAGGCAGCTACTAGACAGACAACACAGAATTCTACAAAGATACCCAGTGTCATGAGCATACCTCATCCCACTCAATTTTCACAGTAACAACACTAATGACAAATATGAAGACATGGTCTTGGGGAGTCGGAATCTATTTTTCTTTTCTTTTTACCTTTTCATCTTCACTCAAACAATTAGATACAGGACTCAGATGATACCTTGGTCACAGGGACAGACTACATTAGGACTGTGACCCTTATATGGAAGGTGGTTAGGTCAGCATCGGTTAAAGACTTACCGAGTGCCAACAGGGATACCGGCCCGATGATGGGCCTATGCCATGATAGGATACATGAGTGGCACAGCACCTGAGGGGTGACATGAGAATGCCGAGATGTACTGACGACTAGGTACCAGCATATGTGGGAATCGGCCGAGACGCACGACAATAGGCGTGGCTGTATATGGAAGGACAGAGAGTTGGTGTGGGAGGATATCTCCAAGAAAGGTCATATGGGCACAGAGTTGGCTGCTGCACATTGTCTCTATTGTGAGGGACTTTAGCTGCGCGCTGACTGTGCACAGACCAGGAGAAGAGGTATATAAGGGTTGTAGTCTTAGGTAGTGAGTCCCTAAGACTCTAGATAGTTTGTGTCCTAGACACTTCTACTTGAGCAACAGATTAGTCTTGATCTTGTCTTGACTTGTCTGTCTGTCTTGTCTTTGGCTGAACAAGCCATCCTTCTCATAAGTCTTAAGGTTGTGTTTAGGTCGTCCCTAACACCCAGTACATAGTCACACCTTTCACCATTTTTCGTTTGTCAAGATTCTATTTCCATTTCATTTCAACCACCAGCAATCGACTAGCCAGTTCCTTCACACGACTGACTGAGGACAGTCAGATTTTTAAGTGGGGAGGAGATGATGAGCATCGTTCTGAGCTAGGGGTGTAGAGGAGTATTCTGCAGGAATTCCACAATAGCAACGAGCAACTCCGAGCAATTCTGCGCAATTCCACACAACTCCGCATTTTTTCCGTGGTAAGGCAAGCATCACCCATGACCAATGATCGAGTCACCTCCTGCATATGCCATCAAAACCCTGCACCAGTCAGCCATTCACACCTGATGTCAGCACCCCATCAGCCGAGTTGCAGGAAAATTGTCAGTCAGTATAGCTTAGTTCACTGGAGAAGGGACCACACCATCAAGCCATATCCATGTTAGGAAGATCTACAGTCCAAGATCCAAGAGCCACGTCATCCATAGCGATGCACCAATGCAGCGGATTAGGACCCTAGCGGACGAATAAAGCCATCAGCCAATGATCAGATATGGTATAGACTAGTCAGGTCCACAGAATATCAAGAACAGGGCCATGTCAAGTCAGATGAACCCCGGAGTTGCCATGCATGGCAATCAGGCAAGTCTATTTCAATCCAACAAGTCTATTAGCATCCCACATAGGGTCATAGTATTGGTTCCCACTGTGGCACTTGTATTCCACCATCATGTCCCTCAGCTAGCCCCATTGCGAGAAGACCTTCAAGATGGATTTGGATATATGGTTGCGAGGAGAAATTTTACAAGTGCTATTTCATTATCTAGAGTAGAAAATTGTATATAAAGCCCATGTACAACTAACATACCAGGAAGTACCAGATTAGATCCCAGAATACAATATCCCTTCGAGCCTCAGCCTCCAGTCTCGCCCTCCTTGTCTCATTTACGTCTCAAGTCTCATTGCACTTCGCATTCCGCATTGCCACCATTACGCACTTGTGCACTATAGCATTATTTTCTGCAAACTCTGCAGTTCCACACCTAGTAGCATTGACATCCAGTGCACCGGAGTTGACAGGAATCCTTTCACGACCTCACACCTTCCCATTCCTTGCTATTTCCAATAGTGGAGTGAACTTATCAGTGGGACAATGAGATTCATTGACAGGCAGAGGAAAGACAAAGAGCTATCACCAGTGCTGGACAGGCCCTAGCAGCCATGATAAACGAGTACCAATGGTCTAACTGTCAGGAACCAGGACCCCTCACAAAGGCAGAAATGCCTGATTTCTACCAAGGAGACCCCAGGACGGTGGACAGATGGTTGCGTCAGATGGAGACATACTTCATGCTGGCAAATGAAAAGACCCATGCCAAAAAGTGTCGATCTGCCTATATAGGATAAAGGGCGGAAAAGGGGACAGAGCAGCAGATTGGAGCAGCATGAAACTCAAGGCCTTTCAGGAGGCACAACAAGAGTTTCAAGACAAAACAGATAACAATGGATGGAGCACAGAGTTGGACAGGACACAACTCAATGTGGGGGGAGAGCACTGCTGACAATGGGGTGTGGGTCAGATGACCCTTAGAAAACCAATTCCCCTTCGCAGACTGGGCAGATTTTAAAAATCAGATGCATGAGTTCTTTATGTCAACAGAGACAAAAGAAAAGGCTATTGAGGCATTGTTAAAACTACAACAAGGAACAATGATTGTAGAAGACTACATCATCAAATTTAACTCCCTCACCTCACTGACCGACTGGAACAACCAAGCCCTGATTGTGCAATTTCGGAATCACCTGAACCCAGCATTAGGAAGGGAGTTGATCCAATATGGAGGACTGCCAGATAATGCTACCTTGCATCAGATCCAAACACAGGTAATGGCACTCACAAGAGCTTATTGAAAGGCCAATGAGGCCTATGGATTCTCTAAAGGACAAAAAGAATACAAAGAGCATCCTCCCGCCCCTACCAGCAGACCCCAATGGCAATACAGAGCACCACCCCCAGTCGCATCAGGAAGTAGATCTGACCCTAATGCTATGGATGTGGACAAGAACAAAAGACCAGTGTTCAAATGTTGTAATTGTGGAAAGCCAGATCACATGAGTAGGGATTGCCAAGAGCCAAGGAAACCTAGGAAACCCCCTACATGTTATAATTGTGGGGAAGAAGGACATATGGTGTGGGCATGTAAAAAGCCCAAGAGAATTACAATGGGGGAGAAAGGCAAACGAGCCATGAGGAGTATTACAGTGGGAGAGATGATGGCAGATGAGTATAAGGAGCTTGGAGAGCTCCAGGGTTTTGCGAAAAGCCAGCAGGAGAGTGCTTAGTGCTGCTGGCTCCTAGACAGGTTTCAGACACTGGTGTACAAGTATATACAGACTCCCAAATAAACATGCAGGATTTACTCTATGAATGCAGTGGGAATGTACACCAGATAAGAAACCTGAGAATAAGTGCAAAACAAGGGAGGAAGATTGAAAACATGGACCCCACAGTGGGTATTAAGAAGGATTTGGGAACAGCCCAAACAGATAGCTGTAGAATGTTTGCAACAATGGGTGCATACAAAATGAATAAACGAGGCAGACGGACAATTGGTGGACCAACTAAATAAAATGACAGAGGCAGAAGCCATGTGGAACTTAGTACACCTATGGGAAAAAAGGGTACAAGGAATGGGCAAAAATGAGTTGGATCTCAAAGGAGTCATAACCACAATGGACACATTACAAACAATCCATGTGAATATATTGCTAGATTCTGGATGTACAGGATCCTGCATTAGCAAGGACTTCATAGAAAAACATCAAATAGCAAAAAGACACCTGATCTGACCAGTACCAGTATACAATGCAGACAGAACCAAAAACTCGATGGGTTCCCTGGAGTACATGGCAGAGGTTAAATTACGAATTGGGGAGCATGAGGAGATAATAGAATGTGTGGTAACACACATTGGGAAGACAGACCTGTTTCTAGGATTTGATTGGTTGAGACATCACAATCTGACAATCAACTGGAAGAAACAGTTGCTAGAATTTAACTGATGCCCAGGAACATGCTGGAAATCTTCATCAGTTCAGGAGCCAGAGGATGAGATTGATGAAGCACAAAGCCTCAAAGAGGGGGAACGATTACTGGCAATTCACATTGGTAAACTGGAGTTGTGCATTAGAGCATATGTGTCAACCGCTACAAAGATAGCAGCAGAAGAGGCAGAGAAAACCAAAAAACGAACTTTGGAGGAGGCAGTCCCTAGACACTATCTAAAGCATCAAAAAGTCTTTGAGAAGGAGACTTTCAACAAGTTACCACCATGGAGGCGATGGGATCATGCCATTGAGTTGATCCCTGGGTCAAACCCAGTTGATTGTAAAATTTATCTGTTAAACTGAGATGAACAGCAACAACTGGATGAATTTCTGAAAGAAAACCTGGATTCTGGACGAATTCAGTCGAGCAAATTGCCTATGGCATCTCCTTTTTTCTTTGTCAAGAAAAAGGATGGGAAATTGAGACCGGTACAGGATTACCAAAGACTTAATGAGATGACGGTCAAAAATCGATACCCATTACTGCTCATAGGAGAGTTAGTGGATAAACTATCACAAGCCAAAGTCTTCTCCAAGATGGACATACGTTGGGGATACAACAACATACACATCAAAGAAGGAGATGAATGGAAAGCAGCTTTTTGAACCAATAGAGGGCTCTTCGAGCCATTGGTTATGTTCTTCAGACTCACAAACTTGCCAGCCACCTTTCAAACAATTATGAATGACATCTTTAGAGTTGAAATAGCAGAAGGATGGGTTGTCATTTACATGGACAACATCCTTGTATTTTCAAAGAATCAGGCAGAACATATGGTACAGGTCAACTGTATCTTAGCAAAATTAGAGGAACATAAATTATCACTAAAACCAGAGAAGTGCTTCTTCAATAAGGAAGAAATGGACTTCTTGGGGGTTGTCATTAGCAAAGATTCGGTATGAATGGAGTCTGCTAAAGTAAAGGCAGTAACCAACTGGCCCAAACCTACATGCAAACAAGAAGTCCAACAGTTTTTGGGCTTTGTAAACTTTTATTGACACTTTGTAAAGGACTTTGCTAAGGCAGCAAAACCATTGACTTGTCTAACAGGAAAAGATGAGTGGAGGTGGACAGACCTTCAGGACATAGCTTTTGATAAGCTAAAGAAAACTATCACAGAAGAAGTAGTGCTGCGAATCCCCAATGAAGACAGACAGTTTCAAGTAGAGGTGGATGCCTCTGACTTTGCAATTGGGGGAATTCTGTCACAGCAGGTAGAAAATGATGTTTGGAAGCCAGTGGCTTTCATTTCGAAATCCCTTAACAAAGCCAAATGAAACTACGAGATCTACGATAAAGAGATGCTCGCAGTAATGCATGCATTCTATGAATGGTCCCATTATCTCAAAGGGGCAAAACAGACAATCGAAGTTCTGATGGATCACCAGACCTTGACGTATTTTAGGAAAGTGCAGAATTTGAATCAGTGGCAGGTGTGATGGGTGACAGACTTGCAGGATTACAATTTCATTATAAAACATAGAAGTGGAAAGTCTAATACAAAGGCAGACTTGTTGTCATGATGGGCAGGACATGCCCAAGGAGAAAATGATAATGAAGGAGTAGTTCTGTTGAAAGAACACCTCTTCAAAATACAGGTATTTGATGATGATCGTGCAATAGACAACATCATTAAAGATATCAAAGAAGTACCCAAGTGGCAATAGGAGACCCAGGTGGTCAAAGGCCTTGAAAAGGCCGGGGGAGACTATAAACTAGAAAAGGGACTTGTTACCTGGAAGGGGAGAGTCTATGTACCAGCAGTCATAGCATTGCAGGAAGATATAATTGCAATCCATCATTCGTGGGGACACTCAGGAGTTGCAAAGACATTGGAGTCTTTAACAAGAAATTTTTGGTGGCCAAACATGCATGAGGATATAGAACATTACATTCCAGGCTGTGAAACATGCCAAAAAGCAAAACCAGATTGACAAGCATGCGCAGCACACTCCAACCAAATGAAGTCCCAACAGAACCATGGGAAATCATTTCTGTAGGACTTCATGGGACCGTTACCAGAGTCAAAGGGAAATGACACGATTATGGTGGTTGTGGATAGGTTTACCAAGAAGTCATACTTCTTGCCTACCACAAAGGAAATTACATCACAAGGAACAGCAGTGCTGTTTAGGGACAATGTGTTTAGGGAGCATGGCCTCCCAAGAAAGGTTATAAGTGACAGAGGACCACAATTCACTTCAAAATTCATGGACAATCTGTATGGAATGTTGGGAATTAAAGCCAATCGATCAATGGCCTATCATCCCCAGATGGACAGTCAAACGGAACAAGTCAATCAGGAAGTTAAAGAATTCCTGACCATATTTGTCAACAATCACCAAGATAATTGGAGTGATTGGCTGTCAGTGGCGCAATTTTGCCACAATGACAGAGTGCACTCAGCAATGGGCTTCACCCCTTTTTTCATGAATTACAGACAACACCCCAACAAGGGATTGGATCCCACTTACATGCTGAAAGCGATAGCAGTAGAGCAACTGGCCAAGGAAATTGAAGAAGTGCATGCCAAAGCAAAAAAGGCTTTAGAGAAGGCCGCTCAGATAATGAAGGAGCAGTATGACACACATCAACAAGCGGCACAGGAGTATAAACCAGGAGACAAGGTTTATCTCAGCACAGAGAATCTACCAGTTATTCAAGCAACTAAAAAGCTCGATGGCAAATTTGTTGGTCCATTGGAGGTACTCACCAAGGTTGGCAAGTCATCTTATAAACTCAAAATCCCAGCATCCTGGTGGGTATATAATGTCTTCAACAAAGTCTTGTTGAAGCCATACAGGGAACCAGAATTTCCCAAACAAAAGCAGGGGCAGCAGTGCACAAGGATGTGCAGATGGTGGAGGAATCCCAAGAGGATGAATACAAGGTGGAAGAAGTCATGGACAGTCGTGTCAGCAGATGTGGAGGCAGGAGGTTAGAATACCTCATAAAATGGAAAAATTATCCAGTGGAAGAGTCCACTTGGGAACCCACAGAGAATGTGGCCAATGCTCAGGCCAAAGTAAAAAAGTTCCATAGGGAAAATCCCCATGCACCCAGACACATATGGAACTTAACAGAGGGACAGCAGAACCCATATAGGATGACTCCGCAGGAACGAAAAGAAAAAACTATTGTTTGGGTGGCAGGATGGATGCTTTGGAAGTGACTACCTCATACAATATGGAGCGCAGATGGCACAATTGGAAAGGGAGTTGGGCAAGAATTCAAGAATTGCCAGATGACACTGATGGGACGTTCTCTAGAGATCTAGAGCACAGTGGGTGGGTTAAACCTGTGCTTAATTTCCCAGAAGATGGGAGCCAAGAACCAGAGGAGGAGCAGATTGCTTGGGAAAAAGACACTGCATGTCTTAAAAAGAAAATATTACAACAGACAGGTGGGGTGAAACATAACACTGCAACAGAAAGCAGTGAGTCAGAGGAAGACCAACAGAAATGGATTAAGGGTGTTGCACACCCTGAAAGAAATTAATACAGTGGAGGACCACTGTGGAAGAGGTAGATGATGATGATTTGGAACAATCAGGCTTGATGCCTGATGAATGACAAGAGCAGTTGGACTTTTATGGAGAGGATGAGGAAGGATCCACACTATGTGGATGCAGAAATGTCGGCCTCTTGGGACGCAAGGCCTTAAGGGGGGGGTGATGTTATGAGCATAACTCACTCCAGATAATTTTCACAGTAATGACAATCAATAACATTCATGATGATACAGACTCAGGGAGTGGAGATATATTTTTCTTTTCTTTTTATCTATTTCTTTGAACTCAAACAATTAGATACAAGACTTAGGCAATATCATGGTTGCAGGGGCTGGCTATGTTAGGACTGCAACCCTTATAAGGAAGGTGGTTAGGTCAGCATTGGTTATGGGATATACCGAGTGCTGACTGGGACAATGGCCCAATGATAGGCCTAGGCTATGAAGGATACATAGGCTGAACGGCACCTGAGGGGCGACATGGGAATCAGCCGAGTGCAGAGACAATAAGACACTGCCAGATATGGAGAGACAGTCTGTTGGTGTGGGAGGGATGATCCCAGGTATGGTCATATGGGCGCAGACTTGGCTGCTGCGCATTGTCTCTATTGTGAGGGACTTTAGCTGTGCGCTGTCTGCGCACAGACCAGGGAGCAGGTATATAAGGGTTGTTGTCTTAGGTAGCAAGTCCCTAAGACTCTAGATAGTTTTTGTGTTCGCTAGACACAGCTATAGAGCAATTGTCTTGACCTTTGGCCTAACAAGCCATCCCCTCTAAGTCTTTGGGTTGTGTTTAGGAGCAGTCCTAACAGGTGTTGCCCTACTTTGCAGTTACCAGGACACAGCCACTACTTCTGCTAGATATCACTGAGGCCACCTACCTGCTCCCACCACCCTCTGCATTCTTGTCAACCATGGAGTTAATAGCCTGCCACGCCATGGAGTTGCAGAAGCATCATGCCCAAACAGAAGCTCTCAAGGACAAGGTCTACCAAGCCTGCATAGCCGCAGCAAAACGATTTGAGCAAGAACACCCAACGATCATCAGAGACTTCAACTTCCAGTGAGGGGACTTTAGTTTTGGTCTGCAACATGGCAATAGAAAAGTCGCTCAATAAGAAGATGCACCCCCATTACATTGGTCCCTACATTGTTCTATCCCATAACCATGGAGGAGCCTACATCATTTGTGAGCTCAATGGCACTGTACTTGACAGGCCATATGCAGTGTTCCACGTAATCCCCTATTTTGCCTGCAAGAAACTGATCATACCAGAAAATGTGCTCAACACCTCTGAGGAACATGTCTGGGACATGTCCAACTCCGGTTCTTTAGGTGATGACAACCCAACCAACACGACACCAGCAAATGATGGAGACAATGAAGACTTGGCTGGCCATCTTTCTGACATAGAAGAGGACAAAGATATGTACTATACCTAGATAACTACAATGTTCAATTCTGCTAGAAGTCCGCCAATTCTGCCAATTCCACACTGCTTAAAAATTTAAAAACATACCCTGGTTCATTAGTAAAGTGTTTCGCCTACTTTTACCTACCTTTGTCTCATCCATAATTTTGATACAGACTCCTCGACCATTATATTTTCTGACTGAAGACTACTAATTCACCCCACAGCAAGCAAGAAAAAATGTATATTGATAATAATTAAAAAAAGTACACAAGGAGATGAAATATATACAATACAACAAAGGCCCACAGAGAAATACTAGCCAGGAGCAAAACGAGAAGGCGGCTCCATAGCAGAGTCACCAGTCTCATCCATTGACAACCGTTCATCCGCTACAACTCAATCCGGCTCCAATTCATTGATGTACTCCAGATCCTCGCTAGGTGGTATGGAACTCCAACTCACCTCGGACATACTAGCATGGCTCACCCTGCCCTTGTTATCGTACGGAGTGGGCGAGTGCCCCAGCGATCTTTCGAGCAAGTCCTCGATGTGACCAGAGGACCCATGGAGAGAGCCCAACTCCTGCAGTATTGTGGTTTGCACATTGGAGGAACTGATGAACATTTGTGAAAGGGTGGCAAGGAGTCGCATCTGATCGTGCAGCCACTGGTTCTGCTCGCAGAGGAGCTGGTTCTGTTCTTGAAGCAGGGAGGTAGCCTCCCTCCTCAAGCCTGAGGTTAAGCCACTTTCCAAAATCAGGACCTTAGCACTTGTGTCCCATGGAACAGCCTCTTCAGTGGTCCAGATGTCGTCTTCAGCATTGCTCACCACAATGACCCTCAATTTCACCTTCTTCTTGTCCTGCCCAGATATGGGAATGCCACCTATGAAACATCTCTGACAGAGGCCTTGGCACTCCACACAGACTCTGCTCTTGGGCCCAGGGGCCGGGTAACAGGCTATGCTGCCAGCT
>JAEBUP010000150.1:0-15707 GCA_023014405.1 Amanita molliuscula
CATCTCCACTTTCTTCTCCTCCATCATTGTTGGAGGACTTGTCCTTGCCACCCTGCTCACCGTACTCACCCTCACCTACTCCTTCCCTGACAGACTCCCCAAACTTGATGTCCTTACCCTACCTCTCGAAATTTTCATGGAAACTGAAACAATGGTCTATGCTGACAATGACCTACACATCCACCTGCCTGAACTCATTGAAGAACCACCTGTAGCAGAAGAAGTCATCCCTGCACCCATTCCCCAATCCAATCCCCTTATTGCCACTGCCTCTTTAGAACTTCATACATCATCACCAATCTCTGCAACCTTTCAGCTCTGCTCAGAGCCCTCATGGGACTCACCCTCACCACTGACCCGAATGCCATGACATACACCAAGTGAGATCTCATGCTTTGAGAGCTCTGTCAACTGAAAGTCACCCTCAACTCCATGCAATGGCATGTAGATACAGTGCAGAAAGACATCGAAAACACCCTACACTGGTATGAGTCTAGGGCAGATCATGCCTGGACGGCCCGGGGTTGGCCTTGAGAAGTTGGTGACTTCTCACATAGAAGGGGGGGTAATGTTACAATTTCTTTCTCTAATGCTTACTTTTGTCACTACATCTCATTACTTGTTTCACCTATCCATTCCACCCCCTTGTCTCACTTCCTTTTATACCTTCCCATTGTTCTCTAGACAGTATATAAACCCACACATGTACCATAGTTCCTTAGTTCCAACTTAGTTGAGTATTGCTCTCATCTGAACAATCCCCTTGCTCTCACTCTCCCCATCACCTGAGCTACCTTTGTCACTGTCTAGTACAGCGCCAAGGCCATCTCTGTCCATTGACTGGGATTAGACTGAGACTCTAGTCATCACTGTTGACTCAGTAAACAAACCGAGGGCATTGACCTTAACAGCCCCAGCCTCATGTCACCACATCAGGTGTGTGAGCTGGAGCAGAGCTGTGTACCGGAATTGGGGTCTGCACCTGAGACTGGGCTTGAGCAACATGGGTCTGTATAATATGCTGTAATTCCACAGCAGTTAGGACCAAGTGATTGTCTGAAGCTGCAGAATTGAGCATGAGGGATGCATGCTGCTTCCCCAGAATCCTAGGAGCTGGGAACTGCACAGGCAATGGCCATGGCGAGGGCAGGGGTGTAAGTGCACCCACAGTGCAGAGGTACAATTAGGTATAGCAATTGTTTAAAAAAACCGGCTATAGCCATTGACATCACTAGATAAGGATGGTGAAGGTGTGGCAAGGGTATAGAGAGAGCGACAAGGGTGAGGAGATGTGGCAAGGGCAGAGCCTCAGTGTGGGAGCTTATAAAGTGGCTATAGCCAGCTATGTAGCTGGTTTATGGCTGGTTTTCGGCTATGGCTACATGGCTATAGCCAAAAACCGGCTATGGCAACTTAGCTTAGCCGTAGCTTAGCTAAGCCTAGCTCTGACATCACTACCCATCTCCTCATCCATAGCCTTCTTCCATTCCTCCAAGTCCTCACTTTCCAATGCTTCTCCTACATTCTTCAGCACTCTCTCTGTATTGGATAAAAAGACAATGTCAAGTGGCTTGTCCAAATGATCAACATGATCAATTATTTGATGTGATTGGTCAGCAAAGTGATTGGCTGGTTTGCGTGCATCCAGGTTGTGGAGTAGCTTGTAGTCAATATGTTTGACAGTGAAACAAGGTTGGTGTGGTGTGGTAGTGGGCATGACATTAGTTGTAGATGGTTGAGCTGGTATTTTAATGATAAGGGGTTTGTGTTGTTGTTCTGTCAGTTCAGTTGTGAGCTGTTGGTCTGGCTTGCATACCAAATCCAAATACAGTGTAACAAGGTTGGTGTGGTGTGGTAGTGGGCACAACATTAGTTGTAGATGGTTGAGCTGGTATTTTAATGATATGTAAGGGGTTCATGTTGTTGTTCTGTTGGTTCAGTTGTGAGCTGAATCCAAATCAAGTGTTACTACTGCTCCTGGCTCCCCCTCAGTGCACAATCTGGGTACATGAATAGTTTGTGTGGATGCTATATCTAATTGTATAAATTACCTAAACATCTGAGATAATTTGAGCAGATAATTCAACCAAAAGGACAATGGGTCCTCTGCCAATGCTAAGTGACCTATGAGGCCAATGTGGGGAGAGGGCAGTGAGCATGTAGTGAGCCAGAAAAAGCGGCTCTGATGCCATGTCTGGGGCATTTTAATTTTTGAAATTTCAGAAATTAATTAATTAGAGAAGAGAGGGAGAAGGAGAGGAGAGAATGTAACATTCTGAAATATACTATAATTCAATACACATGTCTACTATTCTCTGCTACCATCACCTGTGGTATTGGTCTGCAATATGAGGAATTAATTTATAAATATGTGTCATTAGTTAGAAAATTAACTGACTGCTGCAAAAATACATTTTGATCGCCTAGTGACACCTGGACAATTGTACCCATCTCTACCTATGCTCAGACAGACAGCACACCTTCTTTTGGGTTTTTGCTCTTCCTGGTACATAATAAATCTATCTGTTGACATTTGAGGAAGATTTAAAATTTGTTGATTGGCAGAAGATGGCATTCAGGTCTGGAATGGATGAGATACCAATGAACCCCTAGCTGAGCCCAAATTTTGGGCTGATGAGCCAACAGGTGCCTCAGATTGGCTTCTTGACACTATTTCCACTGAATCCATTTCAAATTGCATTGTACTTATATCAGATTCCAGAAGTGGTAGTGTCTCTGGGGGGGATGCAGCTCTCTGGCTTTCAATAGATTGCCCTGGCTTATTTGCTAGTGCAGGGGGCAGAACCTTTGAAACATAGGTCTTAGACTTGATACGCTTCTCATTTGCTTGTCTCATAGTTTGACTGGCAACCATTGTTTGCTTTTCTTGACAATATTCAGTCCATGTCTTGTAGTATGCTGCTAAATGCTCCTGCAATTTATAGAAAACTGTGGTTCCATTTGCCTTAGATGACCACCAACATGCCATTCTATCAAAATTTGGCAGACCATGAGCTGGACACCATGGACCACCAATTCCAACTGACTGATGAAATAGTTCAAATTCTGCCCTGGTATGTATGGGTGTCACAGCATATTTAGTGCCTTGTGCATTTGCTAAAAATGTATAAACATTATTTCTTTTCCCACAAAGTTTTGACAAATGTAAATTTGTCAGATGCATGCCCTGACTAGTAAGCAGCTGAGTGGGGCTTGAAAATAGCTCTGACAGAAGGAAATCATTGGCCATGTGTATCATGGGTGGAATGGTTGTTATTCCAAATCTCTCCTGAGTTTGAACAAATTCCATAGGATCTGTGTCCTGAATAATGCACCAGTACTGAATCACTGGCTTGTGGATCCATGATATGTCACCCCTGAGCTTGGATATTTCATGCTCTAGCCATGGATCATAATGCCCTCCATAACTTTTCCCAGTTCTGTTCATAGTTCCACAATCTGTGTTGTGGCAGTGACAGAAATCAGCAATCAGAGCATCTGCCAGCTCAGGTGAAGCATTTAAAGAAGCAAAATTTCTCCTGATTGGATTGTGAATAGCACCTTCAACAGAATTTGTGCCTCTAATGCAATGATAAAGTTTCAACCCATTTTGATCTATCCCCTTGAGTGTATAAACAGGAATGGAACCTGGATCAGATATCCACCCCTTTTGAACATCATGCAGAACTGCATTGGCTTTCTTCCAGGTATCATGTGAGAATAGAGGTTGCTTTGTGACAGTACATTTTATTGGACCCCAACAATCAAATAGCTCCTTTAATATGACATATAATATTCCTTTTTCAGGAATATACCTTCGAACACAAGTCCAGAGCCAAGAAGGTGATTTTGATTTGATCCTGTCCCAAGTAGTATCCTGCTTTGATAAGACTGTTATAACAGCAGCTTTATCCTCTTCATCTGGGACTAGCAATGTTTCACTAAATGCAATAGCAAATTGATGATGAAGGGAATGCTTCCTAGAGATAGTCCTGCAGACTTTATCCATTTCATGAAAGACATCAGCCAGAATTCTGGATGGAATATTGCTTGATTCATGTGGCTGATGGTATGAAAAGTCCAGCTTCACTCTCTCTGATATATTTGGATGATCCAAGTCACCTTGATATTCATCATTTTCATCTGATTGACTAGATGAATCTGAATTGTTACCAATATCAATATCTTTGTTGTTATTAGACTGCCATAATTTCTTCATGGTCTCCGATCCGAAGTTTAACTTCTGCCATATACTCTAGTGAACCCATTGAATTGGTGGTTCCATTGGTGTTGTATACTGGCACTGGTCAAATCAGCTGTCGCTTTGCTATCTGATGCTGGTCTACGAAATCCTTGCTTATGCAGGATCCTGTGCATCTGGAGTCTAATAACATTTTTATAGGAATAGTTTGCAGGGTATCCAAGGTGGTGATGACTCCTTTTAGGTCAAGTTTGTTTTTTCCTGTTCCCTGTACTTTCTTTTCATGTAAATGTAATAAGTTCCATAGGGCGTCTGCCTCCATCATAGCATTCAGCTGATCAACCAATCGTTCATCAGCCTCATTCACTCTTTTGGTGTTTACCCATTGCTGTAAACATTTGACTGCAATTTGTTTGGGTTGTTCCCAAATCCTCCTTAACACCCATTGTGGGGACCATGTCTTTAGTCTTTCTCCCTTTTTTGCGCTCACTCTTAGGTTTCTCAAGTGATGTATGTTCCCTCTGCATTTGTAAAGTAAATCATGCATTTGAATTTGAGAGTCTACGTATGGTACATCACTATCTGAAACCCGAGTAGCAGCCAGCAGCGCTGAGCGCTCGCCTACTGGCTTTCTGCAAAATCCAAGACCTCTTCTATATGTGCTATAGGGGTCATTTCCCCATTCTCGACATATCTAACCACTTGCTTCCCCTTTTCTCCTGCTGTTGTTTTCTTGGGCTTCCTACATCTCCATGCTATATGTCCTTCCTCCCCACAATTATAACAGACAGGGGGTTTCCTTTCTCTTTTTGGTTCCAGACATTCTCTTCTGAAGTGACCCTGTTTTCCACAATTGTAGCATTTGATTGGTTTCGTCCCTTTATCTACATCCATAGCATTGGGATCAGACCGACTCCCAGATGCAACTGGTGGGGGTGCTCGGAACTGCCATTGGGGTCGACTATTAGGGACTGGGGCTCGCTCTCTGTATTCCTGCTGTCCTGCAGGGGATCCATAAGCCTCATTTGCTTTTCAATATGCTCTTGCGAGCGCTGTGACCCATGTTTGAATTTGATAAAGAGTGGCATTCTCCAGCAATCCTCCAAAGCGGATTAATTCCCTGCCAAGCACTGGGTTGAGGTGATTTTGGAATTGTGAGATCAGTGCTTGATCATTCCAATTGGTTAAAGAAGTGAGGGAGTTAAACTTGATGATGTAGTCTTCTACTATCATTGTTCCTTGTTGCAACTTTAGGAGTGCCTCGATCGCTTTTTCCTTCGTCTCGGTAGACATGAAGAAGTCATGCATCTGTTGTTTAAAGTCTATCCAATCAACGAAAGGAAATTGATTTTCTAATGGTCGCCTGACCCATGCTTGATCATCGGAGGTACTTTCTCCTGTGTTAAGCTGGTTCCAATTTAGCTCTGTGCTCCAACCATTGTTGTCAATTTTGTCCTGGAACTCCTGTTGTGCCTCCTGGAAAGCCGAGCTTTACTGCACTCCAGTCAGCCACTCTGTTGCCTTTTCCACCTTTGATTCTGTAAAGGCAGATTGAAACCCTCCATCGTTCTTCTTTTTCATTTGCCAACATGAAGTATGTTTCCATTTGGTGCAACCAGGCATCTACTGTTTGAGGATCTCCTTGATAAAAGTCAGGCATTTCTGCCTTGGTGAGGGGTCCCAGTTCCCTACAACTAGACCATTGGTATTCATTTATCATGGCTGCTAAAACCTGTCCAGCACTGGTGATGGCCCTTTGTCTTTCCTCTGCCTGTCAGTGTATCTCGTCTTCCCTTGCTGCAACTGCAGCAGCAGGTTGTGTGGAAGGCAGAGGTTCAATTGTCTGGGTGTCCATCCAGTACTCCCTCCATCCTATTACAGCCTGGTAAGCTTGAGTAACCATGTCGACTGTGAGGTGGAAGGGTGTGGTGCCTAGTTTATAATGACTCATGCCTTCTCTGTTAAGATATTCAATGTGAAACCATCCCCTGCAATTGCTGTTGTATTTTTCGATATGCAAGGTAGTGTCCTGTTTGTAGGACTTCCAGATAATGGTAGTCACATCGTTCTCTCATAGGTTTCGGTCCCAAGAACAGATTTCCTGGATCTGAGGGTAAGCTGGCCATAGGAATTCATCCCAGTACTGTTTTTCAATCAGGACCAGGTAACAGTATCCTGGTATGTCAGGATTAAAACCGCTGTTGGCCCATGACATTTTTGGGTATGGGTAAGGCAGCCATGCCTCTCTGTCAACAATCCTTCTCCATTGATCAATGTCCCTTTTCTTGTGAGCATTATTTGCTCCCTGCAGGTACTCTTCATTCGAGAGCCAATCCGCTGTGGTGGGTACTCCACCACTCCAATGTGCTGCATCACCTCCCTGAGTGACTACTTGTGCTTTATTCTCCCCTTTTGGTTGTGCTGCTGCTGCGTATGACCATGCTGGTTGCACCACCAGTTTGGGTTCTATTATTGCTGGGTATGTTCGTCCAGCTGCCTCTGCATAGGCCTGCTCAACTGTAACTGTTGTTCTAAGGTTGACTCTTTTGATGGGTGTCTGGGCAAGCTTCTGCTGTGCCGCCCTTCGTTTGGATTTGGATTGTCCACCAAATCGCACTGTCCATGTGTAATGGGAGACTTTGTGTAGGTCTACCAATTCGTCCCAGGTATACTCGATGTCATCTCAATGTATAGCTGATTCCTCAATGATATGACACCGGCCAGGTCGAATACTATCCTGGATTGCAAAGACTACAGTGTCATCTCGGAGTTCTGGTTCCCATGCGAGGATGTCATGAAGAGTAGGCCATGCTGGCCAGTTGTACTTGTCATAGTACTCCTCTTTGAATAGGTACATGTAGCAGTATCCATTCTCCCTCCACTGATTTGGTGCTATGGGACTTCTGGCCCTTGGTCCTGGTAAGTGTGCTTTGATGCTAGTGTGCCATCCCAGTAACCTGGCCTTATGGTCATTCCATGAGTCCTTGCTGATATCTTTTAGGAAGTGTCCTAAACCAATTGTTCGAAGTTTCTCAATTGGTTCTGTTAGGAGTTGCTCCAGTGTCCTGGCAATGATAGCCCCAGGTGGTTTTGTGACAAGTAAGGGGTCAAATCTAATGCCCCTGCAGCGTTCCTCCTCCTCCTGCTCACACTTCCATTTCATGTAGTGGGTCACCCATATGTTTCCGTTTATTGTGTGCATCCATGTGTTCCAATCCTCATGACTCATGGTCATGCCCTCATGCTCATACAGTTCTTGTATGTGGTGTGCACACTCTAATCATTCTACTGCTACCTGGTATCTTTGGATAGCCTTGTTGCTATTGTTAATCAACATAAGCCACTGGTTGTATTTTGATGATACCAGGGCAAGCCAAATTGGGTTGGAGGTGTCTCCTTTGTATTGGTCCTCCAATAGTGAGATGAGGGTTTGATATTCCCTCTCTGCTTTCTTCATGGCTCATTCAGCTCACAGAACTGCATGAGCAGTGGCCCTCTCCATAAGTAAAGCCTCCCAGGCTTCTTTCTGTTCCAACTCCTGTGCAGCTTCACATTGCCTAAGGAGTAACTGTGCTTGAGCACGTTTGACTTGGCACTGCTCCTTCCGGTGTTTCCAATACAACCGGATATGGTTATCGTATCAACGTATGATGGTATCGCTGATAAATTCTTTAGGTCCCGTTTGAACTGTATCGCTGATGGTGACCCAGTCCACCTCGAAGATACACCCAATCTCCGAGAGTGTTGCCTGGGTGTAGGGTAGGATGTATGTAAATGCACACTGCATTGCACTTGACTTCTCATTCTGCTGTAAAAAATCTTCAATCAAGTTCAGGCCTCCACCGACACTTGATCTGTTCCTCTGGCAATAAATCCACACCAGTCAATGATGTCTCTTGGGAAACAAGAGAGTTGTTGTCTGAATGTCGTGGGTCCACAAGCTACTCAGAAGTGTACACCTGGCAATTTGCCTCACTGTCCTTGTGCCTAGTTATCAGATGTGCAGCAAATTTCGTGTCTGCTAGTACAGAGGGTATGTGTGGACTTTATATCAGCCTTGATATGTACAGCAACCAGGTTGGTTCTCTCGTTCCTGAATTTTTCCACAGTAACAATATACTATGCTTGGGGTGCATCTGTGGTCTCCTGCCTACGCTCTCCTGACACACTAGTATTCTCATTTGCTACTGTTTTGTAGACAGACCCAACAGGTGAATTGAGGATGTCTCGTTCAATGCCTGTTGACAGTATGTGTATCATAGTCAATGTTGCCTGGAGAGGTCACAGGCTGTGCGGTTACTACCTCTCAGATATGAAACTAGGCCATTGGCGCTGTGAGCAACGACGAGCAAGGCATGCTCGGTGCTGTGAGACCAACGGGGTAGAGTAGAAAAGACTCTAGATTATGTTAGGGATGACCTAAACACAACCCAAAGAGCTTATGAGAAGTGGCTTGTTCAGCCAGAGACAAGACTGTTTGCTCAAGAAGAAGTGTCTAGGACACAAACTATCTAGAGTCTTAGGGACTTGCTACCTAAGACTACAACCCTTATATACCTGTTCCCTGGTCTGTGCACAGGCAGCATGCAGCTAAAGTCCCTCAAGCCAGGATCAATGCGCAGCAGCCAATCTGCACCCATCTGACCTTATCTGGGATCATCCTCCCACACCAACACACTGTCCTTCCATATGCGGCCACGCTATTGTCTTGCGTCTCGGCCAATTCCCATGTTGCCCCTCAGGCGCTGTTCGGTGTATGTATCCATCATAGCTTAGGCCCATCATCAGGCTGTACTTCCAGTCAGCACTTGGTACTATCCCATAGCCAATGCTGACCTAACCACCTTCCATATAAGGGTCGCAGTCCTAACATAGCCAGTCCCTGCAACCTTTGATATCGTCTAAGTCTTGTTCCTATATGTTTGAGTGCAAATGAAAAGATAAAAAGAAAAGAAAAATATCCCCTGACTCCTCTAGTCCATATTTTCATAAGTGTCATCGACATTGTTACTGTAAAAATTGAATAGGATGAGTTATGCTCATAACATACACAGGATGCTAATAGACGCATCGGATTGAAATAGACTTGCCTGATTGCCATGCGTGGCAACTCTGGGGTTCATCTGACTTGACGTGGCCTTGTTCTCAATATTCCACAGACCTGACTAGTCTATACCATATCTGATTGTCAGCCAATGGCTTTATTCATCTGCTAGGGGCCTGATCCACTATGTCAGTGCGTCACTAGGGATGATGTGGTGTCTGTGTATGGGTGACCCTGGCATTGCAGAAGGTAGATCCTTTGCTAACCCAGATATCACTTTCATGGCGCCTGTCCCTTCTCTGGTGAACTAAGCTTGTGCTGGCTGACGATTTTCCTGCAACTCGGCCAATGGGGTGCTGACATTGGGTGTGAATGGCCAACTGGTGTGGGGTTTTGATGGTGTACACAAGAGGCGACTCAATCATTGGTTGTGGGTGATGCTTGCCTTACCACAGAAAAATGCGGAGTTGTGCAGAATTGCTCGGAGTTGCTCGTTGCTATTGTGGAATACCTGTGGATGACTCCTATACACCCCTAGCTTGGAACAATGCTCATCAATGGCATAAACATCCTCACAGAGGATGCAGAAGAAGTGACGGAGGTAGGCATGCTGGGGTCAAAGCCCAAGCCCAGGCCCAGGGCAAGGGCAGCACAAGAGGAAGCCAAAAAAGGAAGGTGGTGGTATGGGTTCAAGGAGTGGGCCATGCATGTCACGTTTATGCAAGATTGCCCACCCCCATAAGTAGGGCCTTTAGGGCCATAGTACCTCAGCCTTAAGATAGTTTGTGTTGCCTACACAATCTACTCTGTGTTGAAACAAGAAATGGCAGCACAGAGCAAGGCTTAGTAAGTGAGGGGACTTACTGAGTACTGTGAAGAATGCTTAGGAGCTAGGGCTCAACTATGCAATAGATCAGGAGATATATTTCAGCAGTGCAAAGAGTGCTGCTTATATACAGTTACAGAAATCACATGTAACTACATCTAATATACCTATATCTAGTAATGCGCAGCTTCCTGCTGCGCATGGTGTCATATTGCTGTGCATTTTACAGCAATCTGTCAATACTTGATGTGTGAAGCATGTCTCATGCATTGTGTCTCACACACTGTCATTTCATACTGTTCCTGGGATGAAACTCTATAATATCTGTCAAACTCTATAAGAGTGTCCACAGTGTACAAATATCAGATTATATTTGTGATTTGGTGAGCATTCATAAATAACAATATAATATATCAAGCTATAAGTTCGATACTTAAAGCTCCAGATCATTATTTATTCAACACTCCCCCATGCTGAGAAATCACTAATCCAATTTTGGATCTTAACTCTGTGAATTTATCAAAAGACAAATTTTTAGTCAAGATATCAGCAAGTTGCTGATTTGTGGGAATATACACAAGTTCCACTTTTCCTTCCTCTATGCATTCTCTAACATAGTGGTAGCAGATATCTATGTGTTTAGATCTATGCTCTTGAGCAGGATTAGAAGCTAAAAAGATTGCTCCTTGATTATCTACTCCTAATTGAATCATTTTTATAGTCTTTCCAATTTCATGGAATAAAGACTCTATCCAGACTATCTGTCTTGATGTATCAGACAGACTCATATATTCTGCTTCTGTTGATGACAGAGCAACTGTCTTTTGTTTCCTTGAAACCCAACTAACTGGTCCTCCAGCTAGTTTTACTGTGTATCCAGTGACTGATCTTCTATTAATCTGGTCACCTGCCCAGTCTGCATCACAATATGCAATGAAACCTTCATGATTCTTTCCATTATACACTATTTTGCCATTAATGTTAGTGGCAACATATTTGATAATGTATAATGCCTTCTGGATATGCTCTTCAGAAGGATTAACCATAAATTGCGACATCATTATTACTGCAAATGCAATATCTGGATGAGTTCCAAGAGTTAAATATAATAATGATCCAATTATGGATTGGTAATAGCTTCTTTGCTCAGAAGTTGCTGTTCCTTCATTTGGTTTAGGAACATACCCTGCTGGTAATGGTGTTCTAGCAGGTTTAGCATTTTCTTGACCAAAATGCTTAACAACTTTCTTAGCATAGTCTATTTGATCAATTATCAGTAATTGATTTGGTCTATCTCAAGATATCTTCATCCCTAGATATTCAGAAACTTGTCCTAAGTCTCTACATTTCCATATTTTCATGAACTTGCTCTTTTTGTCTAATAAGAGTCTTTTGTCATTTCCCAGAAATAGTATGTCATCAACATATAGTATGACAACTATTATTGATCCTAGTTTTTGAAGGATATAAACTCCTGTATCCAAAAGACATCTATTAAATCCTAAGGATTTCAAGCTTTTATCAGCTTGTTTATTCCAAGCATATGATGCTTGTTTAAGACCATATAGGGCCTTTTTTAATCTATAGACTTTTCCCTCTTGTCCTTTTGTGACAAAGCCTTCTGGCTGTTCCATGTAAATTTCTTCATCAAGATTTCCATATAGGAAAGCTGTTTTAACATCTAGTGCCTCAATTTCCCAATTTTCGAGTGCAGCTGAAGCCAGAAGTAATCTCACTGTTTCAAATCATGCAACAGGAGAAAAGGTGTCATCATAATCTATGCCAGGTATTTGTGAAAATCCTTTAGCAACAAGTTGAGCATGTTTTCGACCATCACTTTTAATATTGTAAACCCATCTACACTTCACAGGTTTACGATTTCTTGGACCATCAACTAACTCCCAAACATCTCATTGGAATAGAGCTTCAATCTCATCCTCCATAGCTTTAATCCATTCTTGAAAAGCTTTAGGATCAGATTCTTTAATTTTTAACACATCCCTAAAGTGAACAGGGATATCAGATTTAGGTAATACTGCTTTTGAGAGTAGGAAATTGATAAATTTCCCTCCTCCCTCTTTTTGTAACTGATCAAGCAGCATATCTATATCTGTAATTCCTTTATCCTGAATAATACCAGGATAAGATTCATCTGATATTTTGCTTGAAGTGTCTTTTTGACTATCAGAGTCTTCAGACTCATTGAAAGGATTCTTTTCCAGTTGTTTTTCAATCTCTAGAGGAGTTTTCTTTCCATAAATATTACCCTCCTTATAAACTGGTTTCCTTTCTCTAGTACTTTGGCAAAGTGGGAAGGGAATAGGTTCAGGTTGTTTTTGGGATTGTCTTTCTGTAACCTTTTTCTCTTTTCATGTTCTTTTGATGTCTGGTGGTGCATGATGTTGTGTCCCAGGCTGTCTACTGGAATTCTCTTTGGATCTGTTTTCACTTGATCCTCAAACATCAGGTCTGACAGGTAAATCCTGTTCTCCACCATTATTATTGGGCTCTATATCACCATTCTCATGAGATGAATTCTGCTCTTCATCTGGTGTAAGATCATGATTGAATGATGGTTTATATGGTTTGGGATCATCATCATCACTATTGAGATGATTGTTGTTTTGGGAATTGGAGTCAGGTTCATCTCCATTTTGATCCCTTTGGTTAATACCTGGTGGACTTTCAAATAGTCTATCTTTATTGTAATTTTTGTTTTTTTGTGGAAATACTGATTCATTAAATAGTGCTTTAACACCAATGAATATAGTGTTATCTTTCTTCATAAATTTATAAGCTTTAGATCCTATGTCATAACCAATAAAGGTCATTGGTTCAGATCTTGGTGACAGCTTATCTTTATGAATTTCTCAGGTATATAAACCCAAGCTAGACAACCAAACACTTTAAGGTAATGTATACATGAATAGCAGTTTCAAAGGCAAATTCCCACCATGATTTTGGGCAGGAAGATTCTAATCTCATGCTTTCTGCTTTTTCAAGTATAGTATCATTTAATCATTCAGCACAACCATTTTGTTGATGTATGTGAGGTGCACTTTGTTCTCTAAAGATTCCTTTTGAAGCAAGCAATTTGCTAAATTCATGCAACTTGAATTCCCCCCCTCAATCTGATCTGAAACATTTAACTCTACTGCTATATTGATTTTCCATGAGTTCTACATAACTCTTGAAAGCAGTAAATGTTTCTGATTTAGTTTGAAGAAGTGCCATAAAAGCATAGGAAGAATAATCATCTAGTATCATAAGTCACCATTTCTTTTGATGATAAGATTCCATAGGCAATTCTAATAAGTCTGCATGAACCAATTCAAGTGGCTTGGAAGCTCACTTAATTGATGTAGGAAAAGATTTATTATGCATCTTTCCTTGTGCACATCCAGGACAAATTGTATCTGTTGATGGTATAGATAATTTGTCAAACCCTTTGTATGATTGAAGACATGTTTTAATACATTTTTAGATGGGTGTCCCAATCTTTGATGCCAAGTGTTATAATCCACTATATGAACTGAAGGTTCAGCCATTTTTACTCTTGGATGGACTATTTCAGTCAAAATCCAATGAATGGGATCTCCTATATGTCTAGGATATGCCATTATAGATGGTTGCCCAGTTTTTAGTGAAAATATAGTATTATACTTGTCCGATTTTTCATGAAAGCCTTGTAGCTTTAGTTGTCCAGATGATATGAGTCTGACACTAGCTGCAGGCATATAGCAAACTTTTTCAAGTTTAATGACATGTTTATGTTTATGCACGGTTTCTACCTGTAGGAACACAGTTCCTTCTCCAAGTATTGCTACTTGAGATCGTTTATCAGCTGTAAATACAGGCTGTGAAACTTTAAAAGGATGATATTCAGAGAAATCTTTGATTTCAGGAGTTATGTGAATAGATGCTCCTGAATCAATCATCCATGGAGTTCCTTTGGACTCAAATTCCTTACACTTGTCACAACCACACACTTTTATCTTACTACTCATTTTTGGAATGGAGGCAACTAAAGCGATATATTCATCACTATTTAAAGTAGTACAGATACTACTATCTATGTTGTTACCTTTAAAATCAAGATGCCTCATAATTGGGCTCGTCTTGATAGTCCTCACTGATTTTTTATCAGAGAAGAACTTTTGAGTAGAAAGATTTACATACTGATATTCCCCTTCAGCTGTGTCATAGAAGTCTTCTCCTAAAGAGACTGTATCTGACATATTGTCCATTTCAATGTCAGCCCTTTCATCTAGGACTTTGAAACAGTTTTCTGCAATTGGATCAACCACCATTTGCATTTCTACATTATCAGTGACTGAATATCCTTGAGCCTTCAGTTGCTGTAGATTTGGTGCTAATGGTGCCATTCTTTGAATCAAGGGTAGCGCAGGATCTATCCTGTCTACTAAGTGAGCAAATTTAGGTGCATTTGCTTTCCTGGTTTCCCCAGTATTGTTCTTTTGTTGTTGTTCTAATAGAAAGGCCTTCTTTTTCTTTTTATTGTCATGGTTAATCTTATTCCTTTCTTGATTAGACAAGAACTGAGATTTGCCAGAGTTAAAGGGTCTGGAAGACAGTCCTGGTGTCGTCCATTTTCCTTTATTTTGATTCGAAGAATATGAATTCTGGTTATTAAAACCAGGTTTGTAGTTATTCTGATTACTAGAACCAGAATTTTGTTGTTGATTCCAATTAGGCTTGTTAGGGCCTTTGGGAAGCTTCACTCGAGCAGTGTGAACAACCCCCCCAGAAGACGTTTTCTGCCTTTGAAACTCTTCCTCTATTTTTGGAAGAATATCTGCAAGTTTCAAATCACTTGCTTTTGTCATTAATAATACACTAGATGAGACACTGTCCCATCCATGTGGTAAGGATGCTAACACTACCATTGCTAGCATATTGTCCAGGAAGGTAAAGCCATTGACAGAAAGTCGATTAGCTGTTGTCAATAGCTCATTGACTGACTCTGTCAATTTATTGGTGTTGATCTTCCAATGTATTACTTTTGAAAAGTCAACAAAAATGCCAGCTGCTCCTGGCTTGCCAAAGGCTTCCTTCAATGAGTTGAAGGTAGTGTTTGACCATGGTTGAATAAGGTGTCTTAAAGACAGTGAGATTTTCATGGTCATTAATCCCAATGCCTTGTCATCATTGTTGCAATAGTCATCCCAAGCTTCTTTTTTTTCTTTAATGTGACAAAGCTCAGCTGCAGTGGTACTATCAGCTGTTTCTGCTGCTTTCTCAGCTTCTGTAAGCTGTGGCTTAATTCTGTTGCCTAGAACATGTTGCCAGAGACCTTTATACTGCAGAGCAGCTTTGATAGCTGCTGACCACTCATTCCAATTGTTACTTCCAGTAAGCATTGGAATTTTAGACAAGTCATCCTCTCCTCCAATAATTATATCAACATTTGCTGCTCTAGCAAGATTATTGATTTCCATCCAGCCTGTCTGGGCTCTTGGATCAATGACTAGATGACAATGACAACTAGACTGATCACCATTCAACTTGTGTAAGTGGAAGTTGACTCTCTTCCTAATTGACTTTGAGTATGAAGCCAATTCTTTGATATCAATGTACTGTGGCCATGATATTCAGTCAATGCACAGGTTTTAATT
>JAEBUP010000151.1:0-14260 GCA_023014405.1 Amanita molliuscula
AAGTCATTGTCAGAAGTCCATGCCTTCCTTGGAACCATTGGGGTTGGCCAGATATTCATCAAAAACTTTGCCAAGTGCACACACCCACTTGTAACATTAACCAGGAAAGCTATGCCATTCACATTCAGCCCCATGGAAGTAGCAGCTCAAGAGGACCTCAAAAAGGCACTCACCATGTCACCAGATCTATGCCCTATCAACTACAAATCTGACACTCCTGTGATATTATCTGTTGACACTTCCTTCATCGCAGTTGGGTTTTTCTTATGTCAGTGCAACCCCAACAGGCCCTCAGTCTGCTACTACAAGCACTTTGGGTCAATCATGCTGAACAAACGAGAAGCCTGCTTTTCACAGCCCAAGCTCGAGATTTACAGGCTCTATTGTGCCCTTAAAGCATTAAAGTTGTATCTCATTGGAGTATGGAATCTCATCATTGAGGTGGATGCCCACTACATCAAGGACATGCTCAAGAACCTGGACATTGCACCCTTGGCTTCTATCAACTGCTGGATCCTCTCAATTCTCACTTTCCACTTTGAGCTGGTCCATGTCCCCAGAAAATTGCACACCCCTGATGGATTGTCAAGATGCCCACAACAGCCACTCGATGAGCTGCCAGGCAAGGATGAGGACAAGGAGTTTGATGATTGGATCAATAAGTTGTATGGGTTCATGCATCAGATTAATGAAGTTTCTAGAGGCTGCACATCAAACTTGCCCCATGTACAAGAAAAGACCAACCCCGACATCCAGAAGACCCTCCCACACTATGGAACCAACAGGGAACACTGCAATTGTTGCCCAGCCACCACCTTCACCTCTGACTCAGCTCCACCCAACTCTGGTAACTCTACACTACCACACACTGAAGAAATAATAGACAGGACATATGAAGAAGTTTTCCTGTGGCATGTCAACACTTCTGGAAAAGACAAGGCATGACTTTTACTCGTCAAGCAGTTCTTAACAGAGTTGGAACGACCCACAGAGGTATCAGATGAGTGGCCTAGCTTCATGCAGTATAGTATCAAGTTTTTAATGCAGAAATGGCTGGGTGTGTTGTTCGACTGTCATGACAGTTTAGGCCATCAAGGGTGTTATGTGACTCACACAGCAATCATGGAACGGTTTTGGTGGCCACAGATGCAGGACGATATCAAGTGGTACATCAAGTCCTGCCATGCATGTCAAGAGCAACAACTACAACAGTTCCATATGCCGCCAGTCATTGCCATCCCCATGCCAATATTTGCTAAGGTATACATGGATATGATGCCCCTCCCACTGTCTAATCAATACAAGTATCTGATCCAAGCCCACTGTTCCCTGACACATTACCCCAAATACTGTGCCTTACATTGAGAAACTGCCAATGCCATTGGAGACTGGATCTTTGAGAACTTGATCTGCCATTGGGGAAGCTTGGTTGAGATCGTCACGGACAACAGAGCACCAATACTGAGAGCCACAGAGTACCTCACCAATAAATACCACATCTGCCACATCCACATCTCTGGTTACAACTCCCACACTAATGGAATTGTCAAACACAGTCACTACAATGTCCAACAGGCACTGTACAAAGCAACTGAAGGCAATGGGTCACAGTGGTCTACTGTTATGAGCATAACTCAGGTCCTATTCAAATTTCACAGTAACGTCGTCGATGACAACTTATGAAGATATGGACTTGAGGAGCGGAAGATATTTTCTTTCTTTTTATCTATTTCACTTCACTCAAATGATAGATACGAGACTTAGGCAATACACAGATGCAGGGGCTGGCTATGTTAGGACTGCAAAACCCTTATATGGAAGGAGGTTAGGTCAGCATTGGTTATAGGACTTAACTGAGTGCCGACTGGGACAACAGCCTGATGATGGGACCTAGGCTATGATGGATACATATGCCAACAGCGCCTGAGGGGTGACATGGGAATTGGGCCGAAGACGCAGAACAATAGCATGGCCACATAATGGAGAGACAGTGTGTCAGTGTGGGAGGATAGTCCCAGGTATGGTCTTATGGGTGCAGATCAGCTGCTGCACATTGATCCCAGCATGAGGGACTTTAGCTGCACAATGTCTGTGCACAGACCAGGAGTGAGGTATATAAGGGTTGAGTCTTAGGTAGTGAGTCCCTAAGACTCTAGATCGTTTGTCATCCCTAGACAGCTACTTGAGCAACAGTTTTCGTCTTGGCTGTAACAAGCCACTTCTCATAAGTCTTCAGGGTTGTGTTAGGGTTGGTCCTAACATAATCTAGAGTCTTTACATCTTACCCATTGGTCTTAAAGCACTGAGCACGCCTTGCTCGTCGTTGCTCACAGCGCCAATGGCCTAGTTTCTTTCTGAGCAGGTAGTAATTGCACCACCCGCAACCTCTCCAGGTGACATTGACTATGACACACATTACTGTCAATGGGTCTCAAACGAGAGATCCTCAATATGCCCATTTGGGCATGGTGACAAACCTACTTGGGTGGCTACACACAGTAAACAGACGAGAGTACTAGCATTGCTGGGAGAGTGTAGGCAGGAGACCATAGATGCACCCCGGGTGTGGTACACTGTTATTGCTGAAAAGCTCAGGAATGAGTGAAGACACTCAATTTATGTTGTGTATCAAGGCTGATACAAAGTTCCTCACACACTCCCTGTACAAGCACCCTACCTGATTTCAGGTTGATAACTTGGCACAAGATAGTGAGGCAAACTGCTGGGCACACATATTTGATAGCTTGTGGACCCATGACACTGCAGACACAATCCTCCTTGTTTCCCAAGGAGTGTCATCGACAGGCATGGTTTTCCGACAAAAGCTGATAGAACGGATCGACTGTCAGTGGAGGGCCTGAAGTCAGTTGAAGATTTTTTACAGCCTTTACAGCGGAACTTATCACAAGGCACAATGCAGTGCTCGTTCACATACATCTTACCCTACGCCTCAGGCGACACTCTCAGAGATTGGGTGCATCTTCGAGGTGGACTGGGTTACCATCAGTGACATGGTTCAGACAGGACCAAGAGAATTCATCAGGGATACCATCATCTGCCGATATGACAATCATGTCTGGTTATATTGGAAACACCAGAAGGAGTCATGATGACTTGAATGCGCACAAGCACAGGATCTCCTCAGGCAACACGAAGCGAACAGGAGCCTAGAGCAGAAGGAAGCCTGGGAGGCTTTACTTATGGAGAGAGCCACCACTTGTGCAGTCTTGCGAGCAGAGCACACTATGCAGAAAGCAGAAAGGGAATACCACACCCTCATGGAGTTATTGGAGGGCCAGTACAAAGGTGACACCTCTCACCCAATTTGGCTAGCCCTGGTATCATCGAAATACAACCAGTGGCTCATGTTAATCAACAACAGTGACAAAGCTATCCAACATTACTGGGTAGCTATCGAGAAATTACAGTGCATGCACCATGTACAAGAACTGTACAAGCATGAGGGCATGACAATGAGTCATGAGGATTGGAACACGTGGATGCACGTGATGAATGGAAACATAAAGGTGACCTGCTATGCTAAATGGAAGCAAGAGCAAGAGAGAGAGGAAATGCCACAGGGGAATCAATTCGATCCCCTTCTCATCACTACGCCACCTGGGGCTATCATCACCAGGACACCAGAACGACTCCTTATGGAACCCTGACACCATCTCCGATCTATTGGATTGGACCATTTTCTTAAAGAAGTCAGGGAGGACTTGTGGAATGACCCCAAAGCTAGATTGCTGGGATGGCACGCAAGTGTCAAAGCACACCTACCAGGGCCAAGGGCTCAAAGTCCAATTGCACATGACCAATGGAGGGAGAACAGGTACTGCTACATGTACCTGTTCAAGGAGGAGTACTATGACAAGTACAACTGGCCAGCTTGGCCCACTCTCTACGATATTGTCAACTGGGAACCGGAGCTTAGAGACGACATGGTAGTCTTTGCATCCAGGATAGCATTAAACCTGGATGGTGCCACATAATTGAAGAGTCAGCTATACATCGGGATGACATCGAGTATACCTGGGACGAGTTGGTAGACCTTCACAAGGTCTCTCACTACACATGGACTGTGTGTTTTGGAGGACAATCAAAGTCCAAACGAGCCAGACAAAGAAAACTGGCTCAAAAGCCAATCAAATGAGTAGATCTTCGAACAACAGTCTCAGTGGCAGAAGCAGTATCACAAGCTGCTGGAAAGAGCAGTCCGGCGATTAAAGAACCAAAACCAGTAGTGCAACCAGCGCGATCATATGCAGCAGCAGCACTAGCTGGAAGGAAAGCAAAGCACAAGTTGTCCACACTGGCAGAGATGTGGCTCATTGGCACAGGGGAGTACCTACCACAGCAGACTGGTTGTCCACCAAGGAATATCCACAAGGGGCAAACAACACCCACAAGAAATGAGAAATCGATCAGTGGAGAAGGGTAGTTGAAAGAGAGGCGTAATTGCCATTCCCCTATCCACAAATGTCTTGGGAACACAGTGGACTCAACCCAGACATACCAGGATACTGTTACTTGGTACTAATCAAAAAACAATACTGGGACGAGTTTCTGTGGCCAGCATACCCGCAGATTCAAGAAGTATGCACTTGGGATCCCAGTCTAAGGGACGATGAGGTCACCATGCTCATAGAAAATCCTATTCACATCCAATGACCTTACACATCGAAAAGTACCAGTGCAGGACAAGCTCTAGCGGCCATGATAAACGAGTACCAGCGGTCTAACCGTCGAGAACCGGGACCTCTCACCAAGGCAGAAATGCCCGATTTTTATCAAGGAGATCCACGAACAGTAGACAGATGGTTACATCAAATGGAAACTTATTTCATGTTGGCCAACAAGAAGGAAGCTTGTCGGAAGGTCTGATCTGCCTATACAGGATCAAAGGCAGAAAAGGAAACCGAGCAGTGGATTGGAGCAGTGTGAAACTTAAGGCCTTCCAGGAGGCGCAACAGGAGTTTCAGGACAAAATCAACAACAATGGCTGGAGTACGGAAACTAGACTGGGCTCAACTTAACACAGGAGAGAGCACCACTGATGATCGGGCATGGGTCAGATGACCTTTGGAGAACCAATTCCCCTTCGTGGACTGGGCAGATTTCAAAACACAGATGC
This sequence comes from Amanita molliuscula, assembly GCA_023014405.1. Classification (NCBI taxonomy): domain Eukaryota; kingdom Fungi; phylum Basidiomycota; class Agaricomycetes; order Agaricales; family Amanitaceae; genus Amanita; species Amanita molliuscula. Next base: position 5,138 of record JAEBUP010000151.1, read on the forward strand.
ATGAATTCTTCATGTCTACAGAGATGAAGGAGAAGGCCATCGAGGCACTATTGAAATTACAGCAGGGAACAATGATTGTAGAGGACTACATCATCAAGTTTAACTCCCTCACCTTGTTGACCAACTGGAACAATCAAGCTCTAATCTCACAGTTCCAGAACCACCTGAACCCAGCATTAGGTCAGGAATTAATCCAATATGGCAGGTTACCAGACAATGCCACCTTACATCAGATCCAGACAAGGGGTCACAGTGCTTGCAAGGGCTTATCGAAAAGCCAATGAAGCATATGGATTCTCTACCACACAAAGAGAGTACAAAGAGCGAGCCCCAGCCCCTAATGGTCGACCTCAGTGGCAATACAGAGCGCCACCTCCAGTTGCATCAGGAAGTCGATCCAATCCCAATGCAATGGACATTGACAAAAAGGACATGAATGCCTGCTCATATTGCAAAAGACAGGGACATACCGAAAAGGAGTGTAGACAGAAAAACACTACCTGCTACAAATGTGGTAAAAAAGGGCACACAATATGGCATTGTAAAAAGCCAAAACAAATTACAACCAGCAATAAAGGAAAGCAGGTTGTCAGATACGTCGACAAAAGGGAAATGACCCTGGTCGGACATATAGAGGAGGTCTCGGATTTTGTAGAAAGCCAGTAGGCAAGTGCTCAGCACTGCTGGCTGCTACTCAGGTTTTGAATAGTGATGTACATGTAGATTCCAAAATAAAATTGCATGATTTACTTTACGAATGCAAAGGAAGCGTACATCACTTAAGAAACCTAAGAGTGAGTGCAAAACAAGGAAAGAGACTGAAGACATGGACCCCACAGTGGGTGTTGAGAAGGGTTTGGGAACAGCCCAAGCAAATAGCGGTGGAGTGTTTACAACAATGGGTAAACATGAAAAGAATGAACGAGGCGAATGAGGAACTGGTAGACCAGCTGAATGCTATGTCTGAAGCAGATGCTCTATGGAATCTGCAGCACTTACGAGACAAAAGAGTGCTTGGGACCAGGCAGAACGAGATGGACTTACACAGAGTAGTAACCATGATGGACGGGTCAAAAAGCATCTGTGTAGAAATGCTATTGGACTCAGGAGCTACCAGGACTTGCATTAACACAGCCTTCATCAAAAAACATCAGATACCTATGTGACGCTTGGTCTGACCAGTGCCAATATTTAATGCGGATGGCACAAAAAACTCGAGAGGTGCCCTGGAATACATGGCGGAGATAAAACTACGCATTGGAGGGTGTGAGGAAGTCATAGAATGTGCTGTAATGCATCTCAGCAAAACCAATTTGTTCATAGGATTCGACTGGTTACAGCTTCACAATCCCACTATTAACTGGAAAAAACAATTGTTGGAATTTAACCGTTGTCTGGGAAAATGCTGGAAACCTTCATCTGTTCAGGAACCAGAAGATGAGATGGATGTGGCATGGCACCTTGAAGAAGGAGATGATTGCTAGCAGTCCACATTGGAGAACCAGAGTTGCACGTCAGAGCATATGCATCAACTGCTACAAAGATAGCTGCAGAGGAGGCTGAGAAAACCAAGAAATGGACTCTGGAGGAGGTGGTCCCCAGACATTATCTGAAGCATTGAAAGGTTTTTGAGAAAGAAACCTTTGACGAGTTACCACCATGGCAGTGATGGGATCACGCTATCAAGTTGATCCCTGGGTCTAACCCAGTTGACTGCAAGATATATCTGCTGAATAGGGAGGAGCAGCAACAACTGGATGAATTTCTAAAGAAAACTTGGACTCTGGATGGATCCAGCCAAGTAAATCACCCATGGCATCACCTTTCTTCTTTGTGAAGAAAAAGGATGGAAAGTTATGACCAGTACAGGATTATTGGAAGTTGAATGAAATGACAATTAAGAATCGGTATCCACTACCATTAATAGGAGAGCTAGTGGATAAGCTATCACAGGCCAAAGTCTTTTCGAAGATGGACATACATTGGGGATACAACAACGTACACATCAAAGAAGGAGATGAGTGGAAGGCAGCTTTCCGAACCAACAGAGGACTCTTCGAGCCATTGCTCATGTTCTTTGGACTCATGAATTCACCCACCACCTTTCAGATGATGATGAATGACATTTTCAGGGTCGAAATAGCGGAAGGATGGGTCGTCATATACATGGGCGACATCCTCGTATTCTCAAAGAATCAAGAAGAGCATACGATACAGGTTAACCATATTCTGGCCAAAGCTAGAGGAACATAAGCTATCACTAAAGCCAGAGAAATGCTTCTTTGACAAAAAGGAAATGGACTTCTTGGGGGTAGTCATCAGTGAAAATTCAGTCCAGATGGAGTCCACCAAAGTGAAGGCAGTAACAGAGTGGCCAAAGCCGACTTGCAAGCAGGAAGTCCAGCAGTTCTTGGGCTTTGTGAACTTTTATTGACGCTTTGTCAAGGACTTTGCCAAAGCCACTAAACCATTAACTCATCTAACAGGGAAAGATGAGTGGAAGTGGATGGAACTTCAGGATGCAGCATTTGACATGCTGAAAAAGACCATTGCAGAGGAAGTGGTGTTGCGAATCCCCTAACGAAGATGGGCAATTTCGAGTAGAGGTGGACACCTCTGACTTTGCCATTGGGGGAATTCTTTCACAGCAGGTGGAGAACGATATCTGGAAGCCAGTGGCTTTCATTCCAAATCCTTGAACAATGCCGAATGAAAACTACAAGATCTATGACAAGGAGATGCCTCGCAGTCATGCACGCATTTTACATAATGGTCCCATTACTTAAAGGGAGCCAAACACACAGTAGAGGTTCTAATGGATCACCAGAACCTCACATACTTCAGAAAAGTGCAAAATTTAAATTTGATGGCAGGTGCGATGGGTCATGGACTTACAAGAATACAATTTCGTGATCAAACACAGGAGTGGAAAGTCCAACACACAAGGCGGACTTATTGTCACGACGGGTGGGACATGCCCAGGGAGAAAATGACAATGAAGGGGTAGTTCTGCTCAAAGAGCACCCTCTTTGTATGAGTGTTCGATGATGATTGTGCAATAGACGACATCATGAAAGATATCAAAGATCTGCCTAAGCGGCAGTGGGAGACACAGGTTGTCAAGGGCCTTGAGCAGGCCAGAGGAGACTATAAATTGGAGAAGGGACTCGTCACCTGGAAGGGAAGAGTCTATGTACTGGTGGCAGTGGCATTGCGAGAAGACATCATCGCAATCCACCCACTTCTGGGGACACTCAGGCATTGCAAAGACATTGGAATCATTTAATGCGAAATTTCTGGTGGCCAAACATGTGCGAAGACATAGAGCGCTACATTCCTGGTTGTGAAACATGCCAGAAGGTGAAACTGGATCAGCAAGCACACGCAGCACCACTTCAACCCAAATGAGGGGGGGAGTATCCAGCAGAACCATGGGAACTTATTTCAGTAGACTTATGGGTCTGTTGCCCGAATGCAAAGGAAAGGACCATGCTCCATGGTGGTGGTGGATAGATTTACTAAGAAGTCGCTACTTCTTACCCACCATTGAAAGAGATAACATTGCTAGGAACAGTGGAGCTGTTAGAGGACACACATATTCTGGGAGCATGGCCGTTCACAAGACAAGTTATAAGGCAAACCAGAGGACTGCCAATTCGCTTCAAAATTCATGATATGAATTTGTATGGAATGTTGGGAATCAAGGCCAGTCGATCAACGGCCTACCACCCACAACCAGATGGACAGACAGAATGAGGTTAATCAGGAAGTAAAGGAATTCCCTGACCATGTTTGTAATACCAATTGCCAGGGACAAACTGGAGCGATTGGTTATTGTCAGTGGCTCAATTCTGCCACAATGACCAAGTACACTTCAGCAACAGGCTTCACGCCCTTCTTCCTGAACTATGATGGCACCCTAACAAGGGTTTGTCCCCTACCTATGTGTAGAACAACTAGCAAAGGAGATAGAGGATGTGCACGCAAAAGCAAAAAAGGCTTTGGAAAAAGCCACTCAGATAATGAAGGAGTGGTATGACAGTCATCACCAAGCGGCACAAGAGTATAAACCTGGCGACAAGGTTTACCTCAGCACAGAAAACCTCCCAGTCATCTGAGCAACCAAGAAGCTCAATGGAAAATTTGTCGGTCCATTAGAAGTCCTTGCCAAGGTCGGTGAGTCATCATATAAACTTAAGATCCCAGCATCCTGGCGGATATACAATGTCTTTAACAAAGTCTTGTTAAGCCATATAGGGAACTGGAGTTCCCCAAACAAAAAGCAAAAGCAGTGGCATGCAAGGACATGGAATACATGCTGGCACAGAGCCTGTACTGAAGCCACTGCAACTCACAAGCTTCAGGCAGGAACAGGGGACAGATCTGTGACCAGTCCGTGTAAAAACCACCCGAGTACTGTACGGACCAAGTTAACATGCTCTTGGAGACCAGTAGACAGGGCACCCCTGGGTTGTTACAACTGGTTAGATCCCAGCGGACAATTTGGTTAGTCTAATCCTCCATGGGCAGAGAGGTTGGGAGTTGCGCCCTGTAAAAGGCTAGACATAGAGCAACTTCATCCATAAGGAATTTTGCAACAGGAAGGGCAATGAGGCCTGAGCTGTGGCAGTATGAAGCTTCAAGGCGGACTGGGAGAGCTGTCAGATTGCTAACCTCCTGCTGGATCGCTGCCCGTGGCTATAGTTCCCAAGCAATAAACTGGAAAGCCCTCCAGTGACTGGCATTTATTTGTAAGACCAGTTGGAGAGGTCAGGAGGCGATACTGACCCGAGAGGACATATTCTATACGTTGGTGACTAGTAGGGGAAGTCCAAATTACCACCAGGCTGCCCATGTGGCATGAGTCCAGAGGAGTAGTGGAATCTTTCCTGAAGCTTGCTTAAGTTGTAAACAGGATTGGTGTTATGAGTAGGCTTCACTATGCCATTGCTGGTTGAGTGCCAGCTCCCACTTTGGATGTGATTGCTCTCCTCTCTAATTTCCTTGTGTATTTCAGGCTAGAGTGACCGATTTTGGCAGATGGTGGAGGAGTCCCAAGAGGACAAATATGAAGTGGAAGAAGTCACAAACAGTCACCTCAGTGGACGTGGAAGTGGGAGGTTGGAATACCTCATTAAATGGAAAAATTATCTGGTGGAAGAGTCCACCTGGGAACCAGCTGAAAATGTTGCCAACGCACCAGTGAAAGTCAAAAAGTTTCATAAGGAATATCCAAATGCACCAAAATACGTCAAGAACCTCAGAAATGGAAAGGTGTATATAAAAATCATAGAAATGGTTCCTCCACAAACCCCTAGTGTGCCAAGGCACAAACAAAGTTGGGGAACCCATTGGAAAGACCAACAGAGACTATTTGGATGGGAAGATGGTTGTTTTGGACCAAAGTACCTAGAAAACATGGAACGCCAATGGCACAGCTGGAAAGGAGCCCAGAAGGCAATAATGGAACTTCTGGATGACACTGATGGGATGTTCTCCAGAGACCTGGAGTGTGGTGGGTGGTCACCCATGCTTGATTTCCCAAAAAGGGGAGAAAAAGAAGAGTTGGACGAGGAGCGCCAAGCGCACGAGAAAGACACCGAGTGTCTTCAAAAGAAAATCTTGAAAAAGGCAGACAAACCAGCAGCTGCAAAAGAGAGCAGCGAGTCAGAAGAGGAGTGGCAAAAACGGATCAAGGGTGTTGCACACCCTACAAAGAAATTAGTTCAATGGAAAACTACCATGGAGGAGGTGGAAGATGAGGAATCTGAACAGTCAGGCTTGATGCCTGAAGAACAGAGCGAGCAATTACGCCACTTCCATGAATGAATGAAGAGGGATCCACATTATGTGGACACGGAGATGTCAGCCTCTTGGGATGCAAGGCCTTAAGGGGGGGGTGATGTTATGAGCATAACTCATCCTATTCAAATTTCACAGTAACATCGTTGATGACACTTATGAAGATATGGACTTGAGGAGTCAGAAGATATTTTTCTTTTTTTTTATCTATTTCACTTCACTCAAACGATAGATACGAGACTTAGGCAATACCACGGATGCAGGGGCTGGCTATGTTAGGACTGCAACCCTTATATGGAAGGGGTTAGGTCAGCATTGGTTATAGGACTTACCGAGTGCCAACTGGGACAAGGCCTGATGATGGGCCTAGGCTATGATGGATACATATGCTGAACGGCACCTGAGGGGTGACATGGGAATCAGCTGAAGATGCAGAACAATAGTGTGGCCGCATATGGAGAGACAGTGTGTTGGTGTGGGAGGATAGTCCCAGGTATGGTCTTATGGGTGTAGATCAGCTGCTGCACATTGATCCCAGCATGAGGGACTTTAGCTGCGCGCTGTCTGCGCACAGACCAGGAGTGAGGTATATAAGGGTTGAGTCTTAGGTAGCAAGTCCCTAAGACTCTAGATAGTTTGTCATCCCTAGACAGCTACTTGAGCAACAGTTTTCGTCTTTGGCTTAACAAGCTGCTTCTCATAAGTCTTCAGGTTGTGTTTAGGGTTGGTCCTAACATCTACTGCATTACATTCAGTATTCTGGTCAGAACATGTCACAGCTAGGCATCACATGGGGGTGTCGCCCTACTTTGCAGTTACTGGGACACAGCCACTACTCCTGCTGGACATCACTGAAGCCACCTACCTGCTTCCTCCACCCTCTGCATTCTTGTCCACCATGGAGTTAATAGCCCGCTGTACCACAGAGTTGCAGAAGTGTGTGCCCAAACAGAGGCTCTCAAGGACAAGGTCTACCAAGCCTGTGTAGCTGCAGCAAAACAATGATAAGTTCACTCTGCTATTGGAAATAGGGAGGAGGGGGAAGGGGAAGTGTGAGGTAGTGAAAGGATTCTGTCAACTCTGTGTGCTCGATGACAATACTACAATGCATGGAACTGGCGGAGTTTGTGGATAATAATGCAACCAATGAACATTTGCAAAAGGGCAGTGAGGAGTCGCACTGATCATGCAGTCGCTGGTTTTGCTTGTGGAGGAGCGGTTTTGTTCTTGGAGCAGGGAGATAGCTTCCTCCTCAAGCCAGTGGTTAAGCCACTTTCTGAGATCAGGACCCTAGTGCTTGTGTCTGTGGAACGACCTCTTCAGCAGCCCAGTTGTCTTCAGTGTCACTCACCATGAAGACCCTCGATTTGACCTTCTTCTTGTCCCACCCAGATATGGGAATGCTGCCTATGAAACATTTCTGGCAGAGGCATTGGCACTCTGCACAAACTCTGCTCTTGGGCCCAGGGGCCAGGTAACAGGCTATGCCTGCCAGCTTGCACCTAACAAGATGATCAGGAAGGCATTAAAAGAAATGAAAGAAACTCACTGGTCGCATGACACCTCATTTGGTGATGTTGACTTGGCCCACTTGGACAGACCAGCCTCCAACCTGCACTCGCTGTCTGTGCCTGCTTCTGCCTCTGTTGAGCCCACACAGTCTCCTTTCTATTTGCAGTGACCAGTGCTGCCAATGTCACTTCATCATCTTCCTCCATCATCACCTCGTCTGCCTCCACCTGTGCCCAGACCATCATGACGTCCAGAGAAGAGTCCAGTTGACACTCAGGCAGGCAAAGTCATACCTGAGGCAAGGATACTTGCTGGCAACAGGCCTCAGCCACCTGTCATCTCTGCTCCAATTCTGCAGCTTCCTTTCTGCAGCCAGCCTCCATGCCTCTTCCTCTTGTGAGCCTTCCATTGTGCTTCCTCTTCCTCTCGAGCCCTCCTGTCTGTGGCCTCTTTCCCTCTCACCACTTCTGCTCCACTCTTCTGCAGCCCTTTGCCATGCTTCTGCCTCCTTGCAAGCCTGCTGCTCTGCTGCCTCCCACTCTTCACAAGCCTTCTGCTCAGCCACCTCTTGTTGCTTGCAGGCCCGCTCAGCCTTTAATACAGCCAAGCAAGCTGTGGCCTCTTCACAGGCTTTCTTCTCCACCTCCTCCCACCACTCAGTGTCCTCTTCTTCCCATTCCAGTTGCACTCCATGCGCACAATCTCTTCATTGGAGTTGTGTTCAGAGAGTTGGTGAGGTGAAGACATGGTGGTGGAGATGAAGGGGAGTAGGAGAATGAACTTTAAGCTAATTTGACAGAGGCCCCAATCACATGATTCATGACTGGAAGTCAACATAACTGAGTAGCATGCATGGCCAAAGCCCAATTCTGCAGACCCCGCTTTTCCAAATATGGAGAAGACTTCTGCCTGCAGCCAGATCAAGATGTATCATACATTACAAGCCCAGGAATCTTCCACGCATGTTTCAGTTCATTTCTATTTCAGTTTCATTCATAGTATAGTCTTTTTTCATTTCTAGGTTGCACATCACATGAAAAGCACTGCAGTTGAACCTCCCACAATCAACTATCCAATCCCTTCGCACAACTGACTGAGGACAGTCGGATTTTAGGTGGGGGGGAGATGATGAGCATTGTTCTGATGTGGTGGTGTATAGGTATCAGACAGACTAGTTCAGCACTAGATGTTAGAAACCTTACCCTCACTAGGATTATACATGCCCTGACCCCATCGCTTAGCATCTGCACTCATCTGAGGTCTTCCACAAGTCTTCTGCGCTAGCTATGAGCAACTCCACCAACTCTGCAATTATCCACTAGTTGCCCATGCCCAATGGCCAAGTCATCTTCCACATATGCCATCAAAACCCCACACTAGTTGGTTGTTTGCCTCCAATAAAGCACCCTGTCAGCTGATCCACATATCTCGTCAGCTGGCACAGCTTAGTTCACTGGAGAAGGGACCATCACAATATCCACATTAGGAAAGGATCTACATTCTGTGATGCCAGGGTCACCCATACATGGATGCCACATCATCCCTAGCAACACACTGACATAGCGGATCAGGACCCTAGCAGATCAGTAAACCCATTGGCTGACAACCAACTATGGTATAGACCAGTCAGGTCCATGGAAAATAGAGAACAGGGATGCGTCAAGCCAGATGAATCCTGGAGTTGCCACCAACAGTGATCAGCAACGTCTATTTCAAGTATACGACTCTATTAGCATCCTGCATTGGGTCATGATTTGTCTCTCACTGCAGCACTCCTATACCATGTCACATCCCTCAGCTAGCCCCATT
>JAEBUP010000152.1:0-10700 GCA_023014405.1 Amanita molliuscula
CCTCAAACCTCGACAACCTAGTGCCACCACCGATAGTCAAGATGGCCAACCACACACAAACCAAGCCCATGCCTGCGCAATATGCCTCCGCTGCACCCTGCTTCAATTCAAACCAACCCTGCCACCTTCCGTGCTATTTTGACAAGCTAGAACTTTTGTTTAGTGAAGCTGGCATCACCTCCGCGCAACAGAAAAAGGTATACGCGCTGCACTACCTCCACGACACGGAATACAATCTATGGGGAGGTGTAGACACCTTCGACGCCACCTCAATGTATGAGGCTTTCAAAGCATCAGTAACTGTGCTGTACACTGGAGTAATCAACAAGCGCGAGCACACGCAGGCAGATTTGGACCGCCTAATTGAAGAGACGCTCCACCTCGGAATCCAAACCACGGAGGACCTATGCAGCTATTACCAGCGCTTCTTGGTAATAATGAAGTACCTCATCAAGAATGGGTGGCTCTTGATGTGCCAGCAAAGTGAGTACTTCTTCAAAGGGTTTCAGGTCCACGTTGGAATGGAGATGTACAGGTACATGTGCAGCCAGTACCCAAACGTACACCGCGATGACCCATATTCCCTTGAGCAAATGTTAGCAGCTGTGCAGGGGGTTATCCAGGGTGCATCGTTTTACGATAAACTAATCAACAAGCCCACTGCGCCCCATACCGCTAGGCCAGAATACCCCGCTGCCTACCCCGCCAACCCTGCGTCAACCCTGCCAGCCAAACCCGAGCCAGTAGCCATGTCTGGTGTGAAGATGGAAGATATGTTCAGCCTCATGGAGAAAATGGTACAGAGTTCATTGCAAATGCAGACAATGTTACAGTCCCTCACGCAGTTGCTCGCCATGAACCAGATGCACGTGCCAGCCCTGCAGAATTGGTTGCAAATGATGCCAGCAATGGGCTCCAATGCAGTTCCGCTAGGCACCAACTCTGGTACATGCCCCGCCATCCCAGGTTGCACATTCTGTGGCAACTTGGCCCACTTTATCGGTCGATGCCCAGAAGTTGATGGCTACATTGCAAGCAGAAAAATCACGAGGAACCTCAAGGGATGCATAGTATTGCCAACTGGCAACTACATATCAAGATACTTACCTGGGAACAATATGAAGGAGTGCGTCGACAAGTACCACCGGCAAGTCAATGCTCAGCCAACCCAGCAATCTGGGATCTGCCCCGCCATGTTCTACTCACCCTGTGACAATCACCAAGAGCTGGCAATGTCAAGCACCACACTGATTTTAAGTTACGAGACAGCAGCAAACCCTGCAGACAATGTTGATGAGGAGATTGAATGGATGCAGAGGGCTCTGATAGCATTGCAAGCAGCAAAGAAAAACAAGGTAGTCTTTGATGGAGTAGAGATTCCGCTACACACAAGAGGAAAGGATCCGCAACCACCAGCAGCACCAGCAGCACCAGCCCCGCCACCAGAAGAAATCACCTCCCTGGGAGTTGCCAAAGCCCGCGACCAGCCGCCTACACACCCTTTTGCCAATGCTCATGATGCCAACTACCAGCCGCTGACAGACCAGCCGTTTGGGGCACCACCCAAGAATAAGGACCCCTCGTACACTACTGCTACTCCCACGCAAAACCCGCAGGCCATTGAGCAAATCTTCAAATGTGTCCTCACGAGCCCTGCCGTGAACCTTAGCTTCAAGGAGCTGCTAGCTGCCTCACCCGACGTCCACCACAAGATGCATGAGTTTTTGACTCCACGTCACGTCCCAGTCGCCAACACCACCAACCCTGCTACCAACCCCGCCAACCCCACGGACATGCGCAACATCTTTGTCCTGCCAGACATAGCTGAAGTGTACTACGTGGCAGACCCCCAATACAAGGCTCGTCTCAAGGTCAGCAAGGAGTCCCACACACTGTGGTGTATACAGGCTAGAGTCGATGACCATGCGGTAGTCGACTGCGTCGTGGACCCGGGCTGCTCAATAATCTGCATGTCCGATGCTGTCAGCCACCAGCTCGGAATCGCATACAACCCTGCCATCAAGATTGACATGGAAGCAGCAAACGGCAAGGTTGACACATTGCTCGGATTAGCCAAGGACATACTGTTCAAGGCGGGCAACATTGAGTTATACTTTCAAGTCCACGTCATCCGCTCCCCTGCCTACGACATCCTCCTCAGCCACCCCTTCGACATGTTAGCACAGTTGGTAGTCAAAAACTACCAAAACAAAGAGCAGACCATTATGATCCACGACCCCAACAGCGATGCTGTTGTTACAATCCTGACCATACCCTGCGGACCACCGCATTTCATCAAAATGCGCAAGGAGAAGGAGGGTTTTCAAGTAGCCTTGAGGAACTGATTCAAAATCATGGAGAGGTAGCCTGTATTATATCGATTGACCAAGCTCAGCACCCCATAGAAATAGAAGCATATACCCCAGTCCCCTCGATACAGCGCCCCTCCGATGTACATAGCAGTAGCACAAATACACACCTTGCTCACTTGTACCTCAGAGCCACGCTAAGTCTTAATGAATTTGACATGACCAAATGCGACCCAATAACCTGCACCTTCCTTCATGACACCATACAATGCCCTAGCAAGTCCAACTCCATGGAACCATCCCGCTCCAAGTCCCACAACCCCCACCGCAATAACGTTTCACCAGTGTTTTTATCCCCGCAAAAGAAAAAGTACAAGCCAGTCAATAAGAAAGTCAAGCCCATCATTAGTCAGTTACCTCAAGAATTTAGAATCGTTCAAGACATCAAAGGCAACCCACTAGCCAGCCTACCGGAACTCAGTGCAAACCCGCCAGACTTCATACCCATTGGAAGGTATACCCAGGAACATATGGAAAACCTAGACCAAGAACATGACAAGGACTTCCTGTGGCCGAGGAACGGAAGCTAATGCACCATTTATGACCAAGCACAACCAAGTGTTCGCCTGGGACGACACTGAACACGGACAGTTTAAAACAGAGTATTTCCTGCCTATTGACATTCCAACAGTTCCGCATATGCCATGGGTTCAACGCAATATCCCAATTCTGCCAGGACTATACAACCAAATCTGTGAGATTATCTGCACCAGGATCAACACCAGTGTCTAAGCCGTCCAACTCCTCATACCAATCTTGCTGGTTCTGCATGCTAAGGAAAAATGGCAAGTTGTGGCTAGTACATTCGCTCGAGCCTCTCAATGCCATCACCATCCACCACTCTGGTGTCATGCCTATCCCGGAACACATCGCGGAAAACTTCGCTGGTAGGGCCTGCGGGGCAATGCTGGATCTCTACATCAGATATGACGAGTGCCTGCTTGCAGAAGGATCCTGCAACTTGACAACATTCCAGATGCCCTTTGGAGCCATGCACCTGACAACACTGCCTATGGGTTGGACAAACTCCGTCCCTATTTTTCACAATGATGTCACCTCTATCCTACAGCCTGAGATCCCGGATCTCACCATTCCATACATCGACGACGTCCCAGTGAAAGGCCCCCCAACCCACTACCAACAAACCGAGGGAACATATGAGACTATCCTGCTAATCCCATAATTCGATGTTTTGTATGGGAACACTTCCAGGGGCTCAACCGCATCGTTCAATGCATGAAGTATGCTGGCGGAACATTCTTGGGGAAGAAGCTCATCCTCTGTGCACCAGAAATCACAGTAGTTGGTCATTTATGCACGTACGAAGGCCGCAAACCTGAGAAGGACTTGGTAGCTGCCATCACCAACTGGGGACCCTGCAAGTTGTTATCAGAAGTCTGCACCTTCCTTGGCACCATTGGGGTTGGCCAGATATTCATCAAGAACTTTGCCAAGCGTGCGCATCCACTAGTAGCATTAACCAGGAAGGCCACACCATTCACATTTGGCCCTGCAGAAGTAGTGGCACAAGAAGAACTCAAAAAGGCACTCATTGCATCACCAGCACTGCGCCCTATTGACTACAAATCTGACACTCCTGTGATATTATCAGTCAACACATCCTATATCACGGTTGGCTTTTTCTTATGTCAGTGCGACCCGACAGGCCCGTGGTTTGCTATTACAATCATTTTGGATCAATTACGCTGAACGAACGAGAAGCCCACTTTTCACAACCCAAGCTCAAGATTTATGGACTCTACCACGCCCTGAAAGCATTGAAATTGTACCTCATTGGAGTACGGAATCTCATCATCAAAGTGGATGCTCGTTACATCAAGGACATGCTCAAGAATCCAGATATCGCACCCTCAGCTTCCATCAACCGTTGGATCCTCTCAATTCTCACTTTCCACTTTGAGCTGGTCCACATTCCCAGAAAATTGCATGCCCCTGATGGATTATCAAGACACCCGCAACAGCCACTCGATGAGCCGCCAAGCAGGGACGAGGATGAGGAGTTTGATGACTGGATTGAAATTTGTATGGGTTCATGCATCAGATTAACGAGTTTTCCAGAGACTGCACATCGAACTTGCCCCACGGATGAGAAAAGATCAACCCTGACCTTCAGAAGACACGCCCGCACTATGAAACCAACAGGGAACACCACAATTGTCACCCAGCCACCACCTTCACTTCCAACTCAGTTCCACCCAACTCCGGTCACCCCGTGCTACTGCCCACTGAAGATATAATAGACAGGACATACGAAGAAGTCTTCCCATGGCGTGTCAACACCTCTGGAAAAGATGAGGCATGACTTTTACTCATAAAGCAGTTCTTAATGGAGTTGGAATGACCCGTGGAGGTATCAGATGAAGAATGGCCTAGTTTCACGCAGTATTGTGTTAAGTTTTTCGTCCACACTGAATGATTATGGTATAGGGATAAGGATGGAGCTCATAAAGTGGTGGTAGAAAAAAGAAACGGCTGGGTGTGTTATTTGACTGCCACGACAGTTTGGGACATTGCAGATATTACACTACTCATGCAGCAATCATGGAATGGTTCTGGTGGCCACAGATGCAGGACGACATCAAATGGTACGTCAAGTCCTGTCATGCATGTCAAGAGCAACAACTACAACAGTTCTGCATCCCGCCTGTCATCGCCATCCCCGCTCCAATATTCACCAAGGTGTACATGGATATGATGCACCTCCCGCTGTCTAATCAGTACAAGTACTTGATTCAAGCCCGCTGCTCGCTCACACATTACCCAGAATACCGCACCTTACATCGAGAAACCCGCCAACGCCATTGGAGACTGGATCTTTGAGCACTTGATTCTGCCATTGGGGAAGCTTGGTCGACATTGTCACAGACACAGGGCGCCAATACTGAGAGCCGCAGAGTACCTCGCTAACAAGTACCATATCCACCACATCCACATCTCAGGTTACAACTCCCGCACTAATGGAATTGTTGAATGCAGTTACTACAATGTCCGACAGGCACTGTACAAAGCAACAGAAGGCACCAAGTCACAATGGTCCACAGCACTGCATTCAGTATTCTGGTCGGAGTGCGTTACAGCTAGATGTTGCATGGGGGTGTCGCCCTACTTTGCAGTTACCGGGACACAGCTGCTACTTCCCGCTGGACATCACAGAAGCTACCTACCTGCTTCCTCCACCCTCTGCATTCTTATCAACCACAGAGTTAATAGCCCGCCATGCCACAGAGTTGCAGAAGCACTGTGCCCAAACAGAGGCCTCTCAAGTACAAGGTCTACCAAGCCTGCATAGCTGCAGGAAAACAGTTCGAGCAAGAGCACCTGACAGTCATCAGAGACTTCGACTTCCAGCGAGATGTTGCATGGGGGTGTCGCCCTACTTTGCAGTTACCTGGACACAGCTGCTACTCCCCGCTGGACATCACAGCAGCTACCTACCTGCTTCCTCCACCCTCTGCATTCTTATCAACCACAGAGTTAATAGCCCGCCATGCCACAGAGTTGCAGAAGCACTGTGCCCAAACAGAGGCTCTCAAGTACAAGGTCTACCAAGCCTGCATAGCTGCAGGAAAACAGTTCGAGCAAGAGCACCCTGACAGTCATCAGAGACTTCGACTTCCAGCGAGGGGATTTAGTTTTGGTCTGCAACACAGCAATAGAGAAATCGCTCAATAAAAAGATGCACCCGCAGTACATTGGTCCCTATGTGGTTCTATCCTGCAACCGCGGAGGAGCCTATATCATTTGCGAGCTTGATGGTCCAGTACTGGACAGGCTGTATGTGGTGTTCCACATAATCCCTTACTTTGCCTGCAAAAAGCTAACTATACCAGAGAATGTGCTCGACACCTCTGAGGAACACGTTGTTAGGATCGATGCCCTGGTTCGCTACCGAGTCAACAATGACGACTAGAGTCTCGGTCTAATCCCAGTCACTGGACAAGAATGCTGTTCGGCGTTGTGCAGGACGACGACAAAGGTAGCTCGAGCGACAAAGAGGACGAGAGCGAGAGGGTTGTTCAGTAAAGGACAATACTCGATTAAGTTGGAACTAAAGAACTACAGTACATGCGGAGGTTTTATATACTGTCTGGAGGACAATGAAGAAGTATAAAAGGAAGTAAAACGAGGAGTAGTATAGACGGGTGAACAGGATTGAAACGTAGCGACGAAGTGAAGAAAGGCTATTGTAGCAAGTAAGCGTAAGAGAAAGAAATCGTAACACACGTCCGGGACATGTCCAACTCTGCTTCTTTAGGTGACAACGACCTAACTGACACAACACCAGCAAACGGTGAAGGTAATGAAGACTTGAACGACGATCTTTCTGACATAGAAGATAATGAAGATGAAATGTACTATACTTAGATAACTACAATGTTCAATTCCGCTAGAAGTCCACCAATTCTGCCAATTCTGCACTGCTTAAAAATTTAAAAACATACCCCGGTTCACTAGTAAAGTGTTCGCCTTCTTTCGCCTACTTTACCTACCTTTACTTCACCTGTAACTTTGATAAGACTTCCTTGACCATTAATACTTTCTAATTGAAGACTAACTAAATTCACCCCACACCGAGCAAGAAAAAAAAAACATATATTGGTAAATAAAAGACAAAAGTACACAAGGAAGCGAAACAGATATGGTACAACAAAGGCCCATGGAGAGATACTAGCCAGGAGCAAAACGAGCAGGAGGCTCCATGCCGAGTCACCAGTCTCATCCGTGGACGCTGTTCATTCTGCTACCAACTTGATCCAGCTCCGATTCCTTGATGTACTCCAGCTCTTCACTAGGCAGCAATGGGACTCCAACTCACCTTGGACAGGCTAGCATGCTCACCCCACCCTCATTATCATATGGAGTGGACGAGTGCCCCGAGACCTTTTGAGCAAGTCCTTGACGCGACCAGAGGACCCGCGGAGAGAGCCCAACTCCTGCAGTATCACGGTTTGTACGTTGGAGGAACCATAAACATTTGTGAAAGGGCGGCAAGGAGTCACATCTGATCGTTGCAGCCACTGGTTCTGCTCGTGGAGGAGCCGGTTTTTGTTCTTGAAGTAGGGGAGATAGCCCCTCCTCAAGCCTGAGGTTAAGCTGCTTTCCGAAGCCAGGACCTTAGTGCTTGTGTCCTGCAGAATGGCCTCTTCAGCAGCCCGGATGTCGTCTTCAGCGTCACTCACCACGACAACCCTCGATTTCTTCTTCTTCTTCTCCCGCCCAGACATGGGAATGCTGCTGACGAAACATCTCTGGCGGAGGTGCTGGCACTCCACACAGACTCGGCTCTTGGGCCCAGGGGCTGGGTAAACAGGCTATGCCTGCCAGCTTGCACCTAACAAGACGATCAGGAAGATGTTTTAAAGGGAAAGAAAGAAACTCACCAGTCGCATGGCAGCTCATTTGGCGACGCTGATTTGGCCCCACTTGGATGGACCAGCCTCCAACCCCACACCCGCTTCTGCTTCCATTGCACCCGTGCAGTCTCCCTTTGATTCGCGGCGACCAGTGCCACCAATGTTGCTTCATCTTGGTCCTCCATCATCGCTTCGTCTGCCTCTACCTGCGCCCGAACCATCACAATGTCCAAAGAAGAGCCTGGCCGGCAATCAGGCAGGAGCAGGTGCACTCGAGGACAGGCAGCTTGTTGGCGGCATGTCTCCACTCCAATTCTGCAGCTTCCTCTTCTGCGGCCAGCCTCTGTGCCTCTTCTTCTTCATGAGCCTTTCATCGCACTTCCTCTTCCACTCAAGCCCTCTTTTCTGTGGCCTCTTTCTCCTCTCGCCACACCCGCTCCGCCTCCTCTGCAGCCCTTCGCCACGCTTCTTCCTCTTCTTGGGCCCTTCGCTCCGTGGCCTCCCGTTCTTCATGAGCCTTCCGCTCAGCTGCCTCTTGCTGCTTGTGGGCCCACTCAGCCTTTAATACAGCCAAGCAAGCCACGGCCTCGTCGTGGGCCTTCTTCTCCACCTCTTCCTGCATTCGGCGCTCCTCTTCCTCCCGTTCCAGTTGTGCCTCCATGCACGCAATCTCTTCATCGGAGTTGGATTCAGAGAGTTGGTGAGGAGAAGACATGATGGTGGGGATGAAGGGGAGTAGGAGAATGAACTTTAAGCTAATTCGACAGAGGCCTCAATTGCACGATCCTGTGACCGGAAGTCGACATACCCAAGTAGCATGCACAGTCAAGGCCCAATTCTGCAGACCCCGCTATTCCAAGTATAAAGAAGACTTCTGTCCACAGCCGGACCAAGACATATAAAGCCCAGGAAGCTTCCACGCATGTTTCATTTTATTCTTATTTCAGTTTCATTCGTAGTATAGTTCTCTTTTCATTTATAGGTCGCATACTGTTATGAGCATACCTCATCCCCATCAATTTCACAGTAACGACACTAATGACAACTATGCAGATACGGTCTAGAGGAGTTGGATTCTATTTTCTTTTCTTCTTATCTATTTCACTACGCTCAAACGTTTAGATACAGGGCTCAGACAATACCTTAGTCACAAGGACAGACTACATTAGGACTGCGACCCTTATATGGAAGGTGGTTAGGTCAGCCTCGGCTATGGACATAGACCGAGTGCCGACAAGGACAACGGCCTGATGAGGCCTACGCCATGGAAGGATACATGAGCGGCACAGCGCCAGAGGGACAACATGGGAACGCCGAGATGTACCGACGACTAGGTACTGGCATAGATGGGAATCAGCCGAGATGCACGACAATAGGCGTGGCTGTATATAGAAGACCCAGTGGGTTGGGGTGAGAGAGGATCTCCAAGTAAGGTCATATGGGTGCAGACTTAGCTGCTGTGCATTGTCTCAATTGTGAGGGACTTTAGCTGTGCGCTGACTGCGCACGGACCAGGAGACAGGTATATAAGGGTTGTAGTCTTAGGTAGCGAGTCCCTAAGACTCTAGATAGTTTGTGTCCTAGACACTCTACTTGAGCAACAGTTTTCTTTCCTTTGGCTTAGCCAGCCACCACTCTAAGTCTTAAGGTTGTGTTTAGGGTCTCCTAACATAATCTAGAGTTTCCTACTCTACCCCGTTGGTAGCACTGAGCACGTTTGGCTCGTCGTTGCTCAGAAACCCAACAGCCTAGTTCTTTTCTGAGAGGAAGTAATCGCACAGCCCGCATCCTCTCCAGGCGACACCGACTACGACACAGTACTGTCAACGGGTGTCAAACAAGACATCCTCAATATGCCCATTGGGCCTGACGACAAACCCTACTTGGGTGTCTACAAACAGTAACGGATGAGAATACTAGAGTGTCGGGAGAGCATAGGCAGGAGACCACAGACGTGCCCCTGAGCTTAGTATACTGTTATTGCCGAAAAACTCAGGAATGAGTGAAATAACTCGGTATATTGTGTGTATCAAGGCTGAACCAAAGTCCCTTCATACCCTCTGTACTAGCAGCCCCTACTTTGTTATCAGGGCTGATAACTAGGCACAAGGACATTAGGGCGAATTGCCAGGCACACATATATTGATAGCTTTCAGACCCACAACACTGCAGACAGTAACTCCCTTGTTTCCCAAGGGACATCATCGATTGGCGTGGATTTAATTGCCAGAAGAACGGATCAAGTGTCGGTGGAGGCCCGAACTTGATTGAAGATTATTACAGCAAAATCATCAACGAGATACAATGCAGTGCTCGTTCAACTACATACTACCTTACGCCCAGGCGACACTATTGGAGATCGTGTGCATTCGATGTGGACTGGGTGACAATCTATGACATGGTCCAGACCAGACCCAGAGAATTTATTGGCGACACAGTTATTTGCCGTTATGATAACCATGTTGACTATGGTGGAAACACCGAAAGGAGTCGAGACGACAAGAGCGCATACATGCACAGATCCTCCTATGGGAGTGGAGGCTCAACAGGAGCTAGAACAGAAGGAGGCCTGGGAGGCCTTATGTTAGGGAGACCCTAAACACAACCTTAAGACTTAGAGTGGTGGCTGGCTAAGCCGAAGGAAAGAAAAACTGTTGCTCAAGTAGAGTGTCTAGGACACAAACTATCTAGAGTCTTAGGGACTCGCTACCTAAGACTACAACCCTTATATACCTGTCCCCTGGTCTGTGCGCAGTCAGCACGCAGCTAAAGTCCCTCACAATAGAGACGATGCACAGCAGCCAAGTCTGCGCCCATATGACCTTATTGGAGACTTCCTCCCACACCAACACTCTGTCCTTCCATATACGGCTACGCCTATTGTCGTGCATCTCGGCCGATTCCCATCTACGCCAGTACCTAGTCATCGGTACATCTTGGCATTCCCATGTCGTCC